>CABHPP010121377.1:13047-48826 GCA_902168425.1 Peromyscus attwateri
ACACACACACACACACACACACACACACACACACACACACACACACACACTTAAAAAGACAAACAGACAAACAAAAAGAAAAAGTAAGATCATTTGAAAATTTTCTCCCTGCAGATCTGAGAGTAGGGAAATCATATGACCTGAAAGCTTGTTTAGACATTCGTCATTAATTCTTTTTTTACCAGCTCTTCCCGTTTTTGTTCTATGACTTCATATACTAGTGGATGTTTTGTTTCGTTTTTGTTACAAACTCTTAATTTTTGTCAAACAAAGCCCATTAACTCAACATTATTTTTAACAGAATATACTTTACTGTCCTTTTTCATTAAAAAGTAAAGATAGCAGTACACTTGATAGGTATTCTGTGAAACTATTAAGATTTGTGTACTTAGATACATCACTGAAGCAATCAGGCTAAAGTTTAAATTGCATTGAATCTGTATTTAAATAAAAAGTTATGTAAACAACATGCAACACCCTCTATTTTATAACATATAGAAAAACTATGAAGTAGGGGTGTATTCCTTTGAAAACTAAGTATATGGCTAACATTTTTGATAACTTTTTAAAACAATAATCAAATTGTTGAAAAATATTTTATTTTTCAAATGAGTAAAACTATTGAATCAGAAGTAATTCCACTAATTGTAGTCGATGCTCTGTCAACTTTTCTGATGTTGGGCTGTGATGGCGTACGCCTTTAATTCCAGCACTCAGGAGGCAGAGGCAGGTGGATCTCTGTGAGTTCGAGGCCAGCCTGGTCTACAAAGCATGTTCCTCACAGCCACAGCTGTTACACAGAGGAAACCCTGTCTCGAAAAACAAACAAACAAAAAAACAAAAAAGATATATATAACTATGTAACGAAAAAGTGAATTAAATGACTGCTAGCCTATACCTTATTAACAATACAAAAAGCATTAAATGCTTGCACAATAATGATGATCTATAATTAAAATAATTTCATGGTATGTCTTGATAAACTACTTTAATACAACTGAATGATGATCAGTGATATCAATCACAAATATAGTGCATACTGTGTGAGAAGCTCTGTCCAAGGATGCCTTTTAATAAACATTAACATATTACCTCTGTCCTCAGGAAATAGGGAATACTGTTAATCTCATTTTTAAACAAAAACTGAGATACAGAGGTCTAGAAACTTGCCTGACAAGATAGCAAATAAGTGGCTGAGCCAGCATTTGAACCTTCAAGGAAGCACATACTTTTGGTTATCTGGAGAACATGCCTGATTTGTTTAGAGAATCTGTGTCATTAATCTGTGCCATTATAGTTTATTGTAAGGTTATGTTTATATTTCATAGAGGTGAGTGTTAAGGTAATTCATAATGAATCTTTTATCTCTAAGTTGTGGGAGGGAACAAACAAATCCTTTTCCTGGATTTCTTTGCTTTTCCACAAGAGTATTATATTTCTTGGCTGTCAGAATGGAGAAGATGTAATGATTTTATTTACCCTAATATGTAGTACTATAGTGTATTTGAAATCAGCATCCCAACAGAGGCTAAAGCACACATCATAAAACACAAACACATTCCCAGAAAGGAAAGTCTTTTAGAGGGTTTTTGATGCCTTAAAGCTTCCCAGTGTCAACCTTTCCAATTGTCCCTTTGTTTGTTATCCAGGAGGTTTTTGCACGCTGAGGCAATGCACCATAGTAAGATGGCTGAGAGGTATGCCTTCGTTTTGTTTTCAGACCTCAGGTGCACAGACTTGGTTTAATCATGATCCTTGTGTCACTCATCATTGGTCCATGCATGGCTCTCTTTTATTTATTTTAGTTACTTTAATTAGTTATTTTAAATGTTAATAAGCAGCCATGAGCCTACCAAGCAAAAGCTAGAACCTTGAAAATAACCCACTTTAATCATATCATAACCCCTCCTCCTACCCACGTGTTCCCTTGCCCTCTTCTTCCTGAGGTAACCATCATTCCTGTTTCCTTATTCTTGTATATACTTTCTGTTGCCATCTGTATGTATTCATAAAAAATTACATTTAAAAATGTAGTTGTTTTTCATTTTATACAAAGGTGTCATGCTGTTTTGTAATCCTGTGGAAATGACATTTTTATTAATATTATATTGCTAAGATTCAACCATTCTGTTGCATATGCCTTTATTTTATAATATGAGAAAGTAATTGTGGAAGAATTTGCTTGAGCATTCAGGGCATTCTTCTAGCTCAGTCTGAAAAGAGTACATGTGGAAATGAAGTCCCTTTAGTAGCCTCAGGTACACTCCTGGAAAAACCTCGTGTACCTCTGGAGATACACATCAAGTTGAGAACAGCAGGTGTATACCATTAGATGGCATTGCTTAAAAGAATCTAGATATTCTGGGCAAGTTTATTAACCTTTCCAAGCCTTAGTTTTCTCACCTTTAAGCTAGAGAAAAGTAATAGTAAGTTTCCTTGGGCTTTATAACTGGGATAAAAAGAATTTGTACATCAAGTATTTGTTTTTCTTTAAGAACAAGTTTTCTAGTGTTCAGTGTTATAGAATTACATGAAGATGAAAACTTATTCTAGAATTAGGGGTGATTTTGGCAGTTCCTAATCACATGGACCTCTGTTGATGAGTAATGAGCCTCTCTGTGTCTGGATTACCCATTCTTGAGACTCATCAGAATCAGTTTATTTCCAACGCAGTTGGTAATGGTAGGAACTACGTGACTAAAAAGAGAAGAGGTTTTACTACAAAGTTCTGTGCAAATCTGATGCTCTAGTCTTTCCTCTCCTTTTATTCATGTCTGGCTTCTACAGATAGTGTGTTTCTGCATCCTTTTTCAAATCCTGGTCAGTGTACAGTGTGCTGTAAGAACTGCTTATAGAAAGTTGTATGAAGGATAATAGTCAGATTTTGTTAATATGTATTCTTCATAATTCTGATGGACAATTATTTGATTATTCAGAAGACAAAAGTAGTTCATCTCTACAACAGGGCACTTGTGTGTATGAATGCATATCAGCTGTGATTGTATGCATTAGGCCCACATGGGATCAAGCCAGACAGAATCCCAGTGTGGAGGGAGGGAGTGGGTCGTGAAGGCCACTCTCAGCCGAGGAGATCCTGGCAATTAATGGCTATTGTGAAAGGAAGAGTCACCTTTTTCTTCAGGGCTGTGGCCCCTTTAGAGTTTACCCCTGCTCCAGCAGTTAGCCCTTTATCCATGCACATATTGGTGGCACTAAGTGGACTTAGTGAGTTATGAGAGAGAGAAAGAGAGAGGGAATAGAGGTTTAGGGGAGATAGGGAAGGAACTTGAGGGGAGGGAATGTGGGATGTACATTATATGCATGAATAAAATTTTTAAACAGTAAAAAATTAGGACAAATAAATAAAAAGAAAAATAATTAGTCCATTATTAAAGTTAAAACCACAAAGTATGATGGAATTTTATTAAATGTATGTATGTATGTATGAAGTCTTCCAGAATGGTTTGCGGGAGGGTATGGCTTTAGTGGTCCATTGTAATATTAGCATTTCTTGTTATGGCATTTGTGATTTAGTATTCATCTATCTTTTTCAGCCTTCCTTTGTGGCAAGATTGTCATGAATTATGGAGTAAAAAGCGAAGAAGACAGAAACAGATGGGCATGACTGATGATCTTTCCACAATCAAAGCCCCCAGAAAGGACCTGTCTCTGGGCTTAGATGACAGCAGAACTAACACACCCCAGGGTGTGCTGCCACCTGCACAATTGAAATCTCAAAGCAACTCAAGTGTAGCACCTGGTCAGTAATGGTTTTGTGGCTTGTTTTATTCACATTGCTTCATGGACTGTGTTGAATGTGTTTTTTCTACTGCTAAAACATATTATGGCAAAAAGGTGAACGCTGTGGCTTCTTTGGTAAGCTTGGCATTACTTTATTGTTTGTGCCAACACAAAGGTTTCATTGCTACTCACACTACAGAGTTAAGCAGTCTCAAGACATGTATTTGTGATGATTGGTCAGATTTCTTTTTCCTTGTTTTCCTAGTTTAGGACTCAGTCTACCATTCATTAATAGTCTGTGAGGTTCAGTATTTAATTTCTATGGATGCTTAAGGCATAGAAAACATAGGCAGACAGCCAGAACTGCAATAGAAGTTCTTTATCCCATTGACCAATGTTTTTACGTCATCCTTGCTAAGAAGGTGTATTTTAAAAGATTGGAACCTGTTGTTTAAAAGGATACTTTATACCCAATTATTTCATTCATCCATTCATTCACTTTATCTACTTACTTATTGGTAGTGTTTCATTGTGTAGCCCTGGATATCGTGGAACTTTCTTTGTAACCAGGTTGGCCTTAGACTCACAAAGTTCCACCCATTTCTGCCTCCCACAGGCTGGGATTAAAGATGTATGCCACCATGCTTGGCTAGTTGACAGCTTTTATAAAATGAAATCTAGGTTTCCCTCAAGAACCCAGGAATCTGCCAGTTCTAGACTGAATATTGGACAAAGAAAATTGACTAAATGTGTCTTGCTGGTAACGAATTAATATGCAACATGCATGTTTGTGTAGGCCATTCTAACCCAAAATGGCCTAACTTAAAAAAAGTAGTTTGAATAAAAATACAAAGATTTAGGGGCTGGAGAGATGGCTTAGAGGTTAAGAGTAATGGCTTTTCTTTCAGAGAACCCGGGTTCAATTCCCAGCACGCACATGGCAGCTCATAACTGTCTGTATCTCTGGTTCCAGGGGATCTGACACCCGCATTGACATACATGCAGGCAGAACACCAATGCGCATAAAATAAAAATAAATAAATTTTAAAAAATACAGAGATTTTTCTCATGGTCTGTAAAATACTCTAGTTTCAATATCTACAAAGTTAACTTCACTTTAGAGAAGTGGTATAGCATAATAAAGAATTCAGAGACTATTCAGAATTACATTTCAGAATCCAGCACCTTTGGCAAATTACCCACTCTTTTAGGCTGATAATAGATCTTGCCTTATAAAGTAGTTGTGAGGGATAAAGACTACAAAGTGCTTAGAAAGTACCTGACATTGTTAACAGTTGTCATTTCTAACCCACAAGGTGATAGTTCTTGGTTCAATCTGTGCATGTGGTCTGGTGGTAGTCTTAATTTCTCTTTTGAAACATATACTTCTAAAGGGGATTACCCAAAATAGACTGTAGTTTTAGTTGATGAGATTTTGAATGTCATGACGAATAGACTGAAGTACCCTTCTCACATTGTTTCTGAACGCCCTGCCTCAGATGTCATTTTAATGCTGTATAATGAAGACATTGTGGGGGTTGGGAAATCTATGAATTATGGCAGTTCTAATTAATACATTTTGTCTTTAGTAATAACAGGCCCTGGACAGCCGTTAAACCACAGTGAATTGGCAATTCTTCTAAACCTACTACAATCTAAATCAAGTGTTAATATGGCTGATTTTGTCCAAGTGTTGAACATTAAGGTAAACTCTGAGACTCAACAGCAGCTAAATAAAATAAACCTTCCTGCTGGAATTTTGGCAACAGGTGAAAAACAGACAGATCCATCAACACCACAACAGGAGTCTTCAAAATCATTGGGAGGAATTCAGCCTTCACAGACCATCCAGCCTAAAGTGGAAACTGATGCCGCCCAAGCTGCTGTGCAGAGTGCATTTGCAGTTCTCTTGACTCAGTTAATAAAGGCTCAACAGTCAAAACAGAAAGATGTCATGCTAGAAGAGAGGGAAAATGGATCGGGACATGAAGCTCCTTTACAACTCAGGCCACCTCCAGAACCCAGCACTCCGGGATCTGGTGAGTGGTTTGCTAATAGTTGTTGTTATCTGTGGCATTCAGTGACATTTTTAAAGACAGATAGCAAGTGACCTACTCTGTTTACTTTTTGGAGCATATTGTTTAGCAGGTTGTCCATATTATTCATTATGAATACTATAGATTTTTTTCTAAGGTAACTTTCCAGTAACCCTTTGTTCTGAATACAAAAGGATGTTTGACCCAAAGGGTAAATATTTGTATGCGTAGTAACTTACTCCTCAAGCATTAAGTATGGACACGTGGAGCACCTTTGAAAAACAGAATCGTGTATTTTTTTGGTGACCTCGTGTTTAAGTGGTGGTGGGCAACGTGCACTTGTGAGGTCTCCTTTTGCATCTGACATTTGTCAGAGATGGGATGTCTGATCATTCTTGGGACCACTTATTTTGAGTATTTCATTTTCCATAGTAGCTTTTGACTCTCCTTGGTTTTGTTTCACTTAGGGCAAGATGACCTCATCCAGCACCAGGACAGGAGAATATTGGAGCTGACACCAGAACCAGACCGGCCTCGGATTCTGCCTCCTGATCAACGACCTCCTGAACCTCCTGAACCACCACCAGTTACTGAGGAGGACCTGGATTATCGGACAGAAAACCAGCATGTACCCACCACTAGTTCTTCACTAACTGACCCTCATGCTGGAGTGAAGGCAGCCCTCTTACAGCTGCTTGCTCAACACCAGCCCCAGGATGATCCCAAAAGAGAAGGTGGTATTGATTATCCCACAGGAGACACGTATGTGCCCACTTCAGACTATAAGGACAACTTTGGATCTTCTTTCTCTGCCGCTCCTTATGTTAGCAGTGATGGTCTAGGAAGTAGCTCTGCTGCCGCACCATTGGAACCACGTAGTTTCATTGGAAACTCAGATATTCAGTCCTTGGAGAACTACAGTACTGCTTCATCTCACACTGGTGGTCCACCTCAAGCTTCTGCCTTTTCCGAGTCATTTCCCAGTTCAGTAGCTGGATATGGAGACATTTACCTCAATGCTGGTCCCATGTTGTTTAGTGGAGACAAGGACCATAGATTTGAATATAGCCATGGTCCTATCGCAGTCCTCACAAACAGCAACGACCCTTCCACAGGGCCAGAGAGTACTCATCCCTTGCCAGCAAAGATGCACAACTATAACTATGGTGGTAACTTACAGGAAAATCCAGGTGGCCCTAGCCTTATGCATGGGCAGACCTGGACTTCTCCTGCCCAAGGACCTGGATACTCACAAGGATACAGAGGACACATTAGCACATCAGCTGGCAGAGGTCGAGGCAGAGGGTTACCATACTGAGTATCTGTTTTTCCTCAGGCACATCATTTTTATCTGGAAAGACTTTTCTAGCTGCAATTTCAGGCAGCAATCCAAGAGACTTGAATAATATTAATTCAACAACAGCTTTATTTTTATGTGGAAAAGGGTCTTGCATACAATAGTGAAAAAACAAAACAAACAAAAAAAACCTTTGCTTAAATTCATGCTGTTCTTAAAACTAGCTCTATTGATTGTACATCGTCACAGATTTTAGTTAACAGTTTTCTTTTGTATTCTTGCAGTTTTAAGTGGATGCTAACATTAGGGACGTAATGTTTTTATGGCCCTGTTGCAGATCTTCTGAACTATGCACACTTGTGCTTTTTTTTTGTAAGTTTGGACCAACTTTTATGTAACAACCAACCCCTTCCCTCACCCTTCCAGTTTTACAACAATCAGAAAGGGCACTGATTTATTTGGTATTTTCTTTTTATGAAGCTACCTTTAGTCAAAGGTCACTGTCAGTCTTTGCACCTGCTTTCAGTGTTATTGTGAAAGGTGTACTTTGTGCTCATTTCAGAAAATAAAACACAACCTTTCTCTTGATGCAACAGTTTTATATAAAAAAAACGGTCAACATTATTTTTGTTTTGTTTTTCAGGTTATCATAACCCAGCAAAATTCATTCAAATGAATAGTGGTTTTTATATGAAAACTATGGGTAGGGTGGGAGGGGTTGAGTAAGTGCCTTAACTGGTAAGCTTAAGGACTGAGGATGAAGTTAGCCTGTACACCCACTTGTCTTTAAAGGGAGTCTGCATTGTGTTGAAGAGGCAGGAAGCTCAGTTTTTAGGAGTCGCCTGGCCAGTCCTGTTAGGTCCATTCCCTCTGCCTGTCACACGTCTTTTTCTGCCTGTCTTTTGGCTGTGTTAACTTTCACTGTTACCTTCTCTTGGTAGGGGTGTAAGAGAAAAGAAAGGGAGAACTCAGTACCTTTTGTTACTTCTGGGAAGTACTAATTTTTTTTTTTTTTTTTTATTTTATCACTTCAGTGGTTGAAAATAATAGCTGAATGAGAATTTTAGAGTACTCTTTTCTTTCTGGCTGCCATACTGACCTAGTTTCTACATGGAGGATAGGATTTTTGAAGTGAGTATGTAATAATGATTCACATAATAAATGTATTAAACTTCACAGAAGGAGGGTGGCAAACACCATAGTTTAAGTTATGTAATTGTTTTTAAAAGTCAACTTAAGTAGAAACATGTCCTAGATTTAATTTAGTATAGCAAAAAGAAAACTGAGAAAAAAACCTTCCCTCTTCCTTTCAATTTTGTGAAATTTACTGTAACTTCTGCCAGATTAGAGCAGTGCTACTAGGTCGTTTCATATTTTTTCTTCTATTAAAATCAACCGAGAAAGAATAACTAATGTTGTCAAGTCTCACTGTTTCACATTCACACACAAACACAAAATTCTGTTTCTGGAAAGGAACCAAAGGTAAAGAACCAGCATCTCCCTCATCACTAACAGACTTAGAAACTCTGAGAAACTGAGTGTGCCAACTGACAGTTTTCACTGTTCTACTGCATTTTTAATTGGAATCCTAAATAGGAAAAATGGTTACGAAAAGCCAGTTTAACTTCGTGCCCTTTATCTGCTTTGTGACCCTGCATTTAAAAACATGATTCAGGAACCAGTAAGAATACTTTAAAGAAGATAACTTTTACTTTATGCCTATAAAATGAGTTTCCAGTTGACCATTTTATTTTTGGTGGTATTATTTTTGTTGATGTAACAAAATTAATGGAAGAAAAAATATTTTGCCTTTATTTGAATATTGAGTACTAACAAATTAATAAAACATTAGAGGAAGTGAAGAAATGTTTTGAAATTTAGCAAAATAGAGTATTCAAGTCTCTGAAATTTTAATATGGTGAGTCTTAGAGCCTTTGACTTTACTATAAGGGAAAGTATCTAAATTATTCTTACTCGTCACATGTGGTATTTCTGCTGGCCATAAGCAGCTAACCTAAAATTGGAACTATTTATGTGACATGAATAGCCTGTGTTTTAAAAATTAAATATTTTATATAAAATTGATCTGTGTTTGGATAGTTTTTCTAATTAAACATTTCAGATATATATCCATGTTGGGAGAGTGGCTGGGAAGTCAGGGAAATTGTTGGCTTTGAAATAGAAAGTTGGAACTATCCCTTCTAATAACTTCTGTTTACTTAGACAGTGTGACAATACCTTATGTATAGAGAAGCAAAGGGGATACCAGTTCAACCATAATGCAGTGCTGAGAGGCCAGTTATTGCAGGGTAATGTGACTTAGGATGGTGGTACATGAAAAAATGTATCTTACAACGTGATGAAATACATCAGTAAAGTGTAAATGCAGCGCTGCAGACAATTACTATTTCAGTTCAATGAGTTTGGATTAAGAATGGAGCTGGAAAATCACTGACTATTTAGGTTATAATCTGTATTCTTGAGTGAAATCTAAATTAATAAAAACTAAGTTGGGGGTAGAAACAAGTCAGACTGCAGGTAAGAAAATGAACATAAAAACAATTTTTCTGTGAAGTTTATATGTCTCGACATGAATTTTTCCTGCATGGAAATGTCAGTATGTCCAAGTTTTCAATCTTTATCTGTTGGAAAACTGAAAATGTAATTTTAGAGAGTTAATTGACTAAGCTGGTTTGTGGAATGTGAAATAATGTGATAGCTGAACTGCTTCCACTTCTGCTAGCAAATATATATTCAGTGACCATCACCTGCTAATTGCTTGTCTAGTTCTTGATATCCCAAGATTTAATCATGCATCGATGAGGCGGACAAGAGTTTGTTAATGTCTGGAGGAGCTAGGTGTTTGAATAAATTATGCTTGAGTGAATATAAAATGGAAATTTGAGTCAAGTTTTACATTGAAATTTGAATGGAGAAATAAGGCTCTGTAAGGAAGCAAAGCCACAAGGTCAGTGAAGGAAACAGATTTCAACTTAAATCTGGCTAGTTCATAAATGCTGAGATTTGAGGAAAACACATACGGTGTGGGTTATATGCTTCTGAACTGAAATGGCTGGCACTTGTGTGTGAAGGTTTTGGTGAATTTGCTATGACCTGACTCCAGGTTGTTTGAAGTGGAACTTAAATGCAGGTTTTGAATACATAAACGTTTGGGATGCAGGCTTTCCTATTTGAAGTCTGAGCTAGACCTAATAGCTCAAAATGAAATGATCAATCTCCACAATACAGCTGAAGAAAAGGCTTAGAAAGAGAGTACCCTGGTTTAATTTTGATAGCTGATATTGCCAGTGTGGTTCCTCTACACCTACACCACATCTAATTCTGCAGTAAATAATTTTTTATATTATTGTTTCTTGACTGTCTCATGACGTTCTGGCTGGCCTTGATCTTACTATGTACTTAATTAAGGCTAGCTTTGAGCTCTTGATCCTCCTGCCTCTACCCACCAACTATTAGTATTACAGGTATCTGATACCATGCCTAAGCAATACCAACTTTTTACTAGGGCAACTAATAATCTAATCTGACTGTATTAGACTAGCCTCATAATTTGGCTAAATTATTAATAATTTAGTAACTTTTTAAGGGCTAGGGCTATAGCTCAGTGAATGCTTGCCTAGCAGGCACAATGCCCAGGTTTAATCCCCAGCACACACAAAAACCCCTAAAAACTTGGTAATGCCAGGCAGTAGCACATGTCTATATCCTGACCTTAGGAGGTAGAGGCAAGAAGCTTGAGTCTAGCCTGGTCTACTTATTGAGTTGGAGGCCAGCCAGAGTTACAGTGATACCTGTCTCAAGAAAACAAAAATGAGAAAAGCCCATTTTCTTTGACTATAGAAAAAACACAGGAAAAGTAATTTAGAAAACTAGAAGTTGGTAGCAGATGCATTTCATGTTTGCAGTTACTAAAAGGTTCCTGTGCATTTTCTACAGGCTACATGCACTAATTCTGAGACCAAGTCATTAAAAATGTATTTCCTATTTGCACAGCAGGATTAGTATCAGGCTTACAAATAATTTGCATGTAAATCTTATAATGGTTCTATTAATTCAAATCACTTCATAAGCTTGCCATTTACCAAAGGGCTTCTCCAGATTTTCTTAAATTATTATGTTACTAATAAGCTGTCATGTGATCAACTGAAGATGGAAGAAACAAGTTTGATCACAGTGAAAGGACAGACTGTAGTTCTTGCCTCATCAGAATTTTTCTACTTCTGATTTTATTAAAATGAATCATCCTCACTCCTCCCCATTAGTTTGTTGTACAGTTACATTCCTTTGCAAGAGTTTTATAATGTTTCAGTTAGCTCTAATGTATAAGCCATTTGTTTCTAAAAGGGAAAAAGGTTGTATTTGATAGTCTATTTTTAAAAGCCTTGTTTTCTTTTTGTATATATTTAAAACAGACTCTGGAAAAGACCCCTTGTGATTTAGTGTGCCATGTTTTTTGCGAGGTAGTGAGGGGTGGTGGTTGCTGGACAAAACTTAGCACCTCAGACACTTGCTTTCAGCTTTCATGTGGTTGTCTTTAGGAGTGGAGCACAGGGAGGGTTCTGTTTGTCAGGTGATAATCTTTTAAAATTGTGTCTAATTACTAATGAGTTTTATTTGATATTCTGGCTTGTCTATAAAGTTTTCTTTTTTGTGAAGCAAGGGTTCAGTTTTATGCCTTTTCTGAAGCTTGTACTTAGTTACACCAACAGCTTCTGCTGACCTGTTTGTTCTACTCCTAGTTTTTGTGTTTTCTATGTCTGATTGATTTGGTTATAATCCTGAGGTCTCTGTGGTATTCCATCCTGATCTTTGTGACCTGTTTATATGTGTGTTTGTGTTTTAGTGAGGCTTGAATTCAGAACCCTGCACATTAGGAAAGTGCTTTACCATGGAGCTGTATGATGTTGTGGTTTTTTATTATATTTAAACTTCTTAGCAAAATGCACGGCCTGTATGGATAATCTGTTATAGGACAGAGCTTTAGAACTTGACTAGTTAGGGACGTAGCTCATTTGCTAAGAGTGTTTATCTAGAATGCCCAAAGCCTCAGGTTGATCCCTAGCACTGGCATAAAATGCATGTGTTGCAGCACAACTGTAATCTTATCACTTGTGAGGTGAAGGCAGGAGGATCAGAAGTTCAGGGTCATCCAGCAACACAGTGAATTCCTGAGGCCAGCCTGGGCTACATGAAGACTCTGCATTGAAAACAAACAAAAAAACTAAGCAGAACTTTACATTTCTCTCCTTTTCTGTTCCTGTCTCTTATTATCACTTTACCCATTACCCATTTTAGTTGAAAATACATTCAGTCAAACTTTGCTTAGGGGAGTTTGCCACTTAGAACATGGTATTTTGTTAAGTTTCCCTTGTAAGATCCAAATTTTTCTTTGTTGTTGGATGTACTAGGTTTTTTTGTTTTTGTTTTTTGTTTTGCAGATTATAGTATTTTTGTTGCTTCTACAAAGAAAGTCCTCTTAAGTATTGTAATAATTTTTAAAGATTTGTTTTTTATTTCTAGCTAGGCTTGTGCACGAGTGCAAGTGCCCACAGAGGCTAGCCACTGGATCCATGAACTGGAGTTGCAGGCAGTTATGAGCTGCCTGTTGTGAGTGTTGGAAATAGAGTTGGGTCCTCTGAAAGAGCAGTACTTGTTTGTAACCACTGAACCGTCTCTCCAGCCCCAGTATTGTAATATTTTTAAGCTTGTATCTTTTTTTTTTGTTTGTTTTTTGTTTTTCGAGACAAGGTTTCTCTGTGTAACTTTGGAGCCTGTCCTAGAACTCACTTTGTAGACCAGGCTGGCCTCAAACTCAGAGATCCGCCTGCTTCTGCCTCCCTGGTGCTGGGATTAAAGGCATATGCCACCACCGCCTGGCTGCTTGTAACTTTATATAGGAAAGTTTAATCATTTAAAACTAAAATCTAGCCATATTGTTTAGCTATTATTTTTAATAAACTTTGAGTTGACTGATTTATCCTTTCTGATTTTATGAATGTCTTTAACTTTTACAGTTTTGATCTTTATGCATAAACTAAATTAGGGATGGGCTACTTCATAATACGAGTTCTTTTTATTCCTAAAGCATATTTATTAGGATCAGGTTCAGTTTTTTAACAATAATGTTTATAAGGACTTTTCTCCATTAAGACACCACCCTGTCCTGGTAATGGACACCAGTTAATAGGATCCAATATTAAGCCATCCATTTAAAATTTTAATATAGCTGTGTACTACTGACTAAGTATTTAAGATTCTGTATCTGTGTTTACTCAGGCAGGTATTAACATGTAGTGACACATAAGTAAAAAATGTTTTATTTCTAATTTGAAGGTAATCTTTTAGTTTTCCTCTTTCCATTTGTATTCTACATCTGGTCAGGGTTCTGTTTGGAATACAAATCCTGGGAATTTTCTTTTCTGAACATTTATATATTCTGCAATATGTTTGAACAGTTAGCTTGCATATACACATATCTGTTTTTAAAACATACTGTTAATTTCCTCTTTTGGGTAGATAGGAGGTCTAGTCTTGCTCTTTTCACAAGGAGTTTTTAAGTTGTGTTACCCAGGCTAGCTGGTCTTGAACCTGTGAGCTCCAGGGACCCTCACTTAGTCTCAGGTGAGCTGGGACTCCTTGTCATTTTACCCAGCATTTTGTTTTTCTTGGTTTCTTTTCCTCTTATTTTCTTCATTAATTTTCCCAATCTACTTCCATTCTCTCATTATTCATATATAGATTATTTTCTAATTTATTACACTATTTGATTTTGGTATCCTTAATTTCATTTTTTTTTCCTGCTTTGTTGAGTAATAATTTTCTTCAACTTTTGAAAGGGGGCATTTTAATGTTAGGAATCTGATTACTTCTTTGACTTGATCTTATTGTATAAAATTACTGTATTTTCATCTGTTATTTTCTAAAACATTGGTGAGATGCCTTGTATTCTTTTTCACTTGTCATATATATTCATATATACTATATTATTCAGCACATAAATGTTCATGGTATTTACATTTAACATGAATTCTACTAGATTCTATTTTAGTATGCTACAATTACTGGTCTTCTGTTTAGATTTAGCTGTTTGCCAGGTTGTTTTGAGACTACGTCTATATGGGCAGGCATGGTCTTAGACTCGGTGAGCTTCCTGTCTCAGCTTCTCGTGTGCTGGGATTGTTTGTGTGTGCCATCATGTGTTGCCACTCTACCTTTTTGTTTGACAATTATGATTGTTGCTTTAAAATATATTTTATTTTTTCATTCTGTGTATCTGTGTGTGAGTATGTGCGTGTGAATGAAAGTGTCTAAAAGAGGGCATAGGCTCCTGGAGCTGGGACCATAGGCTGTTGGGAACAAAACTTAGATCTTCTGTAAGAGCTTAGAACTGCTGAGCTGTCTCCCTACCCACATTGTCTTAACCTTTTCTGAGATTTTTTTAAAGTTGTATTTTGGTACCTCTTGCTGATTTCTAATGTAAAATTTGAACAGATTTTTCTAACCACATATTTTCCTTTTTGAAATGTGTTTTTTGTTGGTGCTGGGAACTGAACTTGGCCTGGTGAATGCTAATGAAGTGCTATCACTGAGATAAGTTCCAGACCTACATCTATCTCTTGAGCGAATGACATCAGGGATTTAAAAAAATTGCCTGAGATGATCCAACATAAAAAAACAAAATGTATCCACTTTCATATTACTTTAACCAACTGTTTGTTCCCCATTTATTTTGTAGTAAAATTAATGATTTTTAGAATCGATTTTAAAAAGATATTTCTGTTCTTATATAGCTTTGGCCATTTCCACACAATTCTACAGCTATATTTGGGGTGTAATACTAGGTAACATCCTTTTTAGATCAAGAATGGTCATTGCTATTCTCATGACCAACGTTTTGTAACAAGTCTGTTACACAAGGAAGAAAGGTGTTTAATGCTAGACATGACTGTAAGATATATAGAGGTCAGAGAGTCTGAACTATTAGCCTTACAGGAGACTTTAACAAGTGTAAAGAAACATGCTTAAGAACGTAGAACCATGATGAATGGCTGAGATCATTTGACTAGTAGGTGGCTCAGTGCATAAGGACCCTGATAACTTGAGTTCCATTCCTAGAACCACATAGAGTACCAACTTCTATGTGTTGTCCTTTGACCTCCACATATGGACTGTGGCATGTGTGCCCACATACATGCAGACAAATTTATTTTAAATGGAGTTGCTCTACCAGGTTTTAACTCAGTATAATTTACTGTTCACAATGGGAAAACACTAAAATAATTGCCTACTTTAGCAGGGCAAAATAAGATACTAAGGAAGAAAAAAATGCAGTTTGAGCATTCCTGTGTTGATACATGTATAAGATAATTTACAAAGTGTGAAATACAAATGTGTCTTAGTTACAATTCCTGTTGTTGTGATAAAGTAATCTTGATTTGGGCTTACAGTTTAAGGTGCAAGTCCATCATGACTGGGAAGTCAAGGCAGCAGGGCCTCAAAAAAGCTGGTCACATCCACGGGAAGAAGAGAGTGATGGATGCTTGTGTCTAGATCACTTTCTCTCTCTTATACCATTGAGGATTACTGCACAGGAAATGGCGGCACCCCAGGGGGCAAGTCTCCCCACCTCAGTGAACCCAATCAAGATAATGCCCTATAGGCATGCCCAGAGGCCCTTTCCTCAAGTGACTCTAGATTTCATCAAATTGACAGTTGGTAATACCCATCATGTGTTAAATACTCATCTGTGGGGGAAATACTGTGAATACAAAGTAGCATCAGCCCATTTAATTAAGAAATAGAAGTATACCTCAGGCAGAAGAGCATTTACCTATCATACAGAATGCTTTTGATCTGCAGGGGACAAGGCAGTCTTACACAGTGCTTAAGGAAGAGGCTTGAAAACCCAAAACTAGTGTAGATTAATACCATAATTAAATATTGGCTTTACCATTTGTTCATCTGTATATAGCCTTAGGCAGTTAACTAAAACTCCTTAAAATTTTCATTAGGAAAATGGATATAGTACCTTTATTTTATTCTGGAGATAAGTACATTATAGTTTCTGATGTGAAGTGATGTTTTTGTTGCCATTGAGAAAGGAAAGATATGAAAGTGGTAAAGGAATCTTGTTTCTTCCCTGTTGATAATAAAAGCATCATTGTTGATGCTTTCTTTAGAGTATAAATTTTTGAAATACTTTCCAAGTTCTATCTTATTCTGAAAAAAGATTAATGGAGAACGCTAAAGTGAATGTAGCCCCTGTATTCTTTGTGGTGTAAACACTACTTTTTACCTTCAACTTTCCATATTTTTTTCCTTACTTTCCATTAAGAGAGCTAGTTAGCTAGTTTTGTATTTGCCGGGAAGAAACTGTATTAATACTCCATCCAGTCTTAGAACCTTTTTGATAGATTTGCTCTCACATGCAGCTTGCATTTAATTTCGACCCGAGACGAGCACCAATCACAAGTTGGTTTTAGTTTTATGTAATTTAGAACTTCAACATATTTACCAGCAGGAGGCCTGCTCCTTCCAGTCATTCCCCTGGAACAAGCGGCCACTGCTAATTTCTATCCTAGGCTAGGTTTGCTTTGTAAGGTTCGTGTTAACAGAGCCAGACTGTGTTTTCTCAATACCTTGATAAGCTGGATTAAACAGACACAGGTAAAAACTGTCCATTTCAAAAAATCTGTTAAAATGTCAGAATCTGAAACAAATCTTTCCAGTGCAGGCTGAGAATGTTCCTTATGAATTATAATCGTTACATATTCTTAGAGATTAGAGAAAGAAGAAATGTCCCTCCTTGTATTCCTGTAAACCTGACATAAGTCTGGCACGACCTTTGCAAATCTTTGCAAGCCAGTGTCTCTCATGTGCGTTGGAAATAAAGATCACAAAATCCAATTTTGAAAAAAACTCCAAGTGAATTGGTTGTTTGAAGGACAGATGTGAATTGCTGTTGGACTTTTCTGTGTAGTAGATCAGAACAGAACGATAGTACAATACAGTCCTTCCTTCATGTTTTATTTCTGTAACCTACTAGTTCCTCTTATCTTTCATTAGTAAGATCTGGCCTTGAGGCTATGAGAAACAACAGCTTTGGGTGAGAACAAGTTATTCCTAATCCTTTAATTTTGAAAAGACTGATGCTAACTTTATCCCCACAGTCATATCACCTATGCCTCCCACTTTGAGGATAATTTAGCTGTTCTTGTTTTATTCTCAATTTTGTTTGTTTTTAGATTATTTGTGTGTGTGTGTGTGTGTGTGTGTGTGTGTGTGTGTGTGTATGTGTGTGTGTATGTCACAGTCTCTTGTAGCCCAGGCTGGCCTTGAACTTATGATGTGGTTGAGGACAACCTTGAACTTTTTATTCTTCTGTCTCCTCTTCCTGAGTACAGGGAGTAGATTCAGACCAGGTTTTTGTTTTATTTTTCTGTTTGTTTTTTGTTTTATTTTGTTTTGTTTTGCATACTAGTCAAGCACTTTACCAAATTAGTGATGCTGTTCTCCCCAGCTGGATAATCCAGCTTTTCAAAAACTGAAAACGTCCACTTGGAGTGTAGGTAACAGTCAAAAAGGACTTCTGCTTCTAGCCAGGCCACCTTCAAATGGATACAGTTTTCTTATGGACCTCAGGAAATAGCCAATATATCCTATCATTTGGATTTTCTCTTTCACTTCCCTTAATGCTGCCCTTCTATAGGAACAGGGCTAGTAGCTTAATATATAAGGTATCAATATGGCCAAATGCAAAGATCACTCATGCTTCGGATAGTGGGAATTACTTCCAACTCTCCACCTTCATTCTGCCAACTCCAAATATTTGCGTTTACTAAGTCACTTTAAACAAATCCTCTAGTAGGTCAGCATGTGTGGGTATTTAGCTGAAAGTTGCATAGACAAGAGAGAATTTCTTCTCTTATACCTCAAGAAGATCATGCTTCAGATAAGGCCCACTGGACACCAGGCCCACTACTTTGTAGTTATTTTGCTTCACTTCTCTTTGTATTGGCTTCATCTTCAGTAGCAATTCTATCAGATGAACAAAGCCCTCTAGGGCAAGAATTATCCATAAAAGCTATTCACATATTGCCAAAACAATTGATGAAAGCAGGAATGTTATTTCCATAACTTGAGCTGAAGGGTATCTTGAAAGGTTACCAATAATAGTTATTAAAGCAATCACTAAAGAAAGACTTGAAAAAGTAAGAGCTGTGGGACATTAAAAACAACTGCAAACAAAAAAGTGGGCAGGCTAAAAACCACATCTCCACCTAAACATCATTTTAAGGGGTGCTCCTTTCTACAGTTCACTGCAAAAATTAAGCTGGAGTAAAGTACAAATGGAGAACCAGTAAGTGGGCAGTGGATCCTGATGTCCCACTTTCCATCCAACAGGCTAATAGAAGAGGAAATAGAGTGGAGACAAATATTTGCAGAAAATTTCTCAGTGAAAATGGGCCAATTAACCTGTTCACAGAATGCTAAGCAACAAACATGACAAAAGATATGTAATTACAATGTATCAGAACTTCAGAGTTTTAAAGTATTTTTAAAAGATTTTTTTAAAATGTGTGTTTTGGGGCTGGAGAGATGGCTCAGAGGTTAAGAGCACTGACTGCTCTTCCAGAGGTCCTGAGTTCAATTTCCAGCAACCACAGGGTGGCTCACAACCATCTGTAATGAGATCTGGTGCCCTCTTCTGGCCTGCAGGCATACATGCTGTATACATAATAAATAAATAAGTATTAAAAAATGTAAAACCTGTATTAAAATACTTTATTAAAAAATGTGTGTTTTGTCTACATGCATACTGGTGTACCGTGTGTTCGCATGGTGCCCACTGAGGCCAGAAGAGGGCACTGGATCTCCTGAGACTGAAGTTAAGAGATGGTAGGTAGTTGCCATGTGGTGCTGGGAATCAAAATCGACTCCTCTGGTAGCCAGCCAGTGAGTGCTCTTAACTGCTGAGCCATCTCCAGCCCCAAAAATTTACATTTATTTTAAAGGTACTTTTGTTTGCAAATGATTGCTTATAAAAATATGACTCCATGTGGATAATGGATGGTAAAGATTTCTCTGCAAAATCTAAGAAAATCGTTTTTATCTTAGTGTGTGCAAGTATTGCTTGGGTATAAGGAATCAGCTCTTTTCCTGAAGTATTTCCTTGGCTTCTGCTTTGACCAAATCTTCCTTGGACATCATGTGCCTTTAGCCTTATCGAGTGAGGGCAGCTTTGAGTCAAACTAGGTGTTCTGAATTCTTTCATTTTCAGATCATTCTTAATTCAAACTATTAACTCACTACCTGCTGCAGACACTTCCTGACTGAGCCATTCTGTTTTCCTCCCCAACATACTCAGAGGGCTCACCATTTTCTTTTTTTTCTCATTCAGTCATCTTTATCTAGTCTTTTCAAAAATTTATTAGGGGGTTATCTAGAGAGATTGTTCGTCAGTAAAGAGCATTGACTGCTCGTACTGGAGTCATTTGATCCCCACCCACACAGTGGCTCACAACCATCTATAACTATGGTTCCAAGGGATCTGATGAATTCTGGCCTCCAAGGGTACCAGGCACAAACTTGATGTACAGACATGCATGCAGGTTAAACACCCATACCCATAAGACAAAATATTACCCTTTCAATTTGTAGTCTGTTTTGTTTTAGTTTTGGAATTTTTTTATTCTTTTATTTTATTGAAAATGAATTATTTTCTCACATGGCATATCCTGATTATAGTTTCCCCTCCTCTCAGCTCCTTCCCATCCCCACTCCCATCCGGATCCACGTCCTTTCTGTCATTAGAAAAGAACAGGCCTCTAAGAGATAATAAAATATAACAAAATAAAATACAAGATATAACAAAAACTATCATATCAAAGTTGGACAAGTCAAGCCAACAGAAGGAAAAAAGCCTAAGAGAAGGCACAAGGATTTGAGATCCACTTGTTTGCACTCAGGAATCCCATAAATTGGATCCCATAAATATGGAAGCCATACTATATGTACAGAGGACCTGGTGCAAACCTGTACAGGCCCTGTTTAACCACCAAGTAGATGGTCTTCAACCCTTAGCTTTACTTTGATGTGTTCTAAGTGTATGTCTTCTGGTATGTATCTTCTTTGGCATTCATAGACAGAGGTTAGAACTCGTGTCTTTCATGCCCATCATACCAGGCTTTACATCAACATTGACCTCAATTTCAATGTAGTACTTAGAGTCTAAAAAATTCCCTCCTAGGTTTGCAGCACAATTCCCTTTAATACTCTTGAAATAAGCATGAGAAGCTGTGTTTTGTGTGTGTGTGTTTCCCTGAAAAGCACTGACACCTCTTTTGGGCCCACAAGGTAGCTAACAGCAAGACAGGGGATCTCCCTACCCCAGATGAGGAAAATTCCCTATGAGTCCCTATGTCTAGAGAACAATCCTGTCCATTCAAGCAATAAGGACTCCCCCTGCCCCATCTTACAGACTGGAGCTGAGATTGACCAAGAAGATCACACCTAAACCAGGACTGCTATAACTATATACATGTCTTGCTCTCTTTCTTTTTCCCATTTAACCCCAAAGCTCATGTCAGTATCTAGAAGACAGACCAGGGGATCATAAGATCCCTTTATTTCATCCTCTTCCCAATGTTTCCAATGAATAAATCTACTCTTTACCAGCATTCGTCCTTGTTAAGTGGCATATTGGGGACAGGCTGGAATTTCTGGAACTCAGGCTTTACTCTGACAAGTCTGGAAATAGTGACTCCATTACTTTTTCATGATTAATGCCTCCACTTCCCGAACACTTCCAGCTGTTTGTTACATCTTACTTCCCTGTATCCTCTAGACAAAGCTAAAACCCTACTTGGATTCAGAACCCCCAAATATTGTTTGGAGCCTGCATTTATTTGATCATTGCTAGAGAAATGCTTAAAGATGCCAACCAATTTCTCCTCATAATCACTAACCTCCTGTATCCTAAAGCTGCCCGATCACTGTGATACAGTATTTCATCAATTCTAAAACAAGCATTTTCTGTATTTGTTGCTAGGGTTGCTAGATAGAAATAATTGGAATGGCTTAACAGCATATTATTTTCTCTCAGTTGTGGTGGCTGGAAGTCCACCTCAATGAAAGTTCTACAAGAGAGAGTCTTTTTGTTTTGTGTCCAGCATCAAGAATTATACCTGGCATACCTGCTTTGTTATTTAATGAGCAGATACCAATCCAACCTGTGTATGTGTATGTTAAAAGGGAAGCACAAGATGGGAAACCAGTCCCTGGATATTGAATTATCATAGAACTACAATAAAACTGTACAACAATTAATCAAAGATATCCAACATACTTTATAAGAACAAGACGTAGGTTGCCGAGGATAGTCACCTAGAAGAAAGGCAATAATAAAAATCCCATCTCAGAAAAACATATAGACAAAGGGAGTTCTAATAGAACCAGACTAGCTGATCAGAAAAATCACTTTCCCTCCAGGAAATCCTTTTGATATTCATAAGCACAAGTATGCAGTTCGACCAGTGAGTATTATGTTTTCATTTTTCTCCTATCCTAATGGGAGAGTTTTTTCCCTTTCAAATGTAATTATTCTTCTCTTTTTATCACTATAAACTGATGTTGGTGGAATTAGATATATAATAATGGATCACGGTGAGCTGTATATTTAGAGCTGAAAAGGACAAACAAATCGTACAGAAGGTTTTGGACTTCAGTTTCAGTTTGTCTCCCTAAGGTATCTTAGTAGGCATGACTCTTAAAAGATGGTGGGTGCTCAATGTTAAGTAAAATTTTACACTGGATCATGGAACAGAAAAGGATTATAAACTTCATTATTCTGTGTGAGACAGGGGAAGGAGGAGGAAGAGAGGAGAAAATAAGAACTATGGCCACAGCATGAATATCAAGGTCAGAGAACATGGTAGACAAAGTTTATAGAATTGGTCTTTCCTTGGACCTTTGATGGGTTCTGGGGATCAAACTCAGGTTGTCAGGCTTGTGTGGGAAGCATGTTTACTCCATAAGCCATCAATAAATCTAATAGTCTATAGTTTAATGTGTTTAGTACCCTTGCTTTTGACAAGTAGCTCTGTACTATCTTTGCAACTTCTCTGCAAATGTTACAAAGTAGAGAGTATGTATAAAAAGATACCTATAAAATGGCTTTTCATCTGTAGCACTATTTCTCCTCAGCTTTCTACTGGAAAACTACGTGGCTCACTATACTTAAGTCTCTGGGGTGCAGAATAGTGTCCCCTTCAGTTCTGCTACTATGGAGGCCATAGAACCTAGGTTTGACCCCCTGAGCAATATCACATATTGTCAGTTACAGATCAGGAAATGCACTTGTGACAGCCAGCCAGCAAGAGGCAGTTCCAAGACCCTTGCAAGACTGCTAAGGAACCTGGAGTCTCTCCATTGGATCACTAAGGGGAGTTTTATCAATCTTACTGTCTTCAGGAGGTAAGAGTCTATGGGAAACAAGAACAAGGCATGAGAACATAGAACCACCACCAAAAGAGGAAGGAAGAGTTGACAGCATCATGTGAGCTCCTCCACTTAGCCAGGTCCTGGTCTTAAAGTGGATATTTGGTGTTTAAGGAAAACTAAGTTAGATTTTCTGAGTCTTACTACCTGAAGGAATTCTGACTAGTATACAGATTTCCTGTGTGAAAATATGCATATAAAATCTTTAGAATTATCTAATCTGAATTGGATTTGGGGTTACAAGAGCTTGTCACAAGATCACATTTCTTACATTTCCCATTTATTTAGCATTTGTATGTGAGTGCCCACAAACATGCCACAGTGTACCTGTGGGGTTCAGAGGACGACAACCTGCAAGTCAATTCTCTCCTCTGTCATGTGGGTTTTAGGGATGGAACTCAGATCTGCAGGGTTGGTGGCGAGTGCTTCATGCACTGAGCCATCTTGCTGACTGACATTTTTAATCTGTTTATTAGGAACACAAATTTCTATCATCAAAACCAGTAAACGTGGCTAGAGAGGTGGCTCAGCAATTAAGAGCACTAGCTGCTTTTACAGGCAAGGGGACAATTCCAGCACCCACTTGGTGGCTCACAACTCTAGTTCCAATGGATCCAGTGAGCTCTTCTGGCTTCAGCTGGCACTGCACCACCACTGGCCAGCATCTGTCATCAGCATGTTTTCTTTTTGACACTGTAAAAGGTATATAATGGTATACTGTCGTTTTCAAAGTGTTTTCTTCCAGTCCATGTCTTGCCTTCTCGTTTTCTTTCTTTTTTGTCGAGGGTTGAGAAAGCTTCTATGTAACCCTGGTTGTCCTGGAACTTGATATGTAGACCAGACTGGGCTCAAACTCACAAAGATCATCCTCCAGTCTCTGCCTTCCAAGTACTGGGACTAAAGTCATGTGCCTATCCCTCACTGTTTTAATTTTTTAAGCGTTTTTCACAGAGCAGAATATCTATTTTTGTGAGGTTCAACCTTCAATTCTTTTAAGAATCAGGCTTTTGGTGTTCTCTCTTAGAGTCAACACCAATCCAAAGGTCAACCAAATTTTCTTTCCTTTTTTTTTCTTTTTGTTAAACAGTATTGTATAGATTAAAGAAAAACTTATTTTTGACAATCTCATACATGCTCTACAATGTATCTTAGTTATATCCATCTCCTACTAGCTCCCTTCAGCTCCCCCAACATCTCTTATCTCTCACTTCCATGTCTTTTTAAAAAGTTCTTTGTAACAAAATTTTTTACACTCACCAAGTCCAGTTATGTGCACTTGTCTGAAGTCTTCCACTGAGGCATGGGCAACCTACCAAACCCTCCACCTCCCAGTGACTTTTCAATGTTTTGTACTTTTAACCTTCTATGGGTTTGGATACATGGTTATACAATTAACACGCACCCTCCATCATCGTTATCTATAATTGCACTACCTTAAATTTTCATTCTCTCAGCAGTCATCAGCTGCCTTTAGCCCTCAGCTAAAGGTGAAGCATCCAGAGCCCCTCCCCCTGCAGCTGGCATTTTAAGTGCTTTGGGGTTTTGCCTGCATGTATGTAATGTGCACACAGTGCTGTTGGAGGACAGCAGAGAGCTTCAGGTCCCACAGGATTGTAGTAACAGCTAGCTGTGAGCCACACTGTGGATGCTGGGAAAAGAATTCCAATGGTTATATGGAAGCCAGTGCTCAACCAGTGGGGCTTCTCTCCAGCTCTAATGCTGGAATTTTAAACTCTTCATCTTGTGCTGGTACCCACAAATGGGATGAGTTCATGCAGGCAACAGCTATGCCATGTCCAGAGACCAGTCTTTCACAGTACTCCTTCCTTTCTTCTGACTTTGACATGTGTTCTGACCCATCTTCCTCAGTGTTCCGAGTCTTGGGGCTTGGTTGATACAGATGTTCCATCTATAGCTGCTAAGTCACAGCCCCTTAGTCTCAGCATTTTGAACAGTTAATGAATCTCTACATTATCACTACTCTCTGCAATACGAAGCTTCTCTGACCAAGTTTGAGAACAGCACCAATCTGTTGGCACCAGGCAGGAACTGGGCAAAGAAGCAGAACTTTGGACAGAATGCTTAAGATCTCTGATTTTTCTTTTTTTCAAAAAAGATATCTCATTTTATGTGTATATGCCTGCATGAGTGTATGATCCACGAGAGCATTGTTTTTCAACCTGTGGGTCATGACCCCTTGCAGCATTCAAATGAATCTTTCATCGGGGTAGCATATGAGATATCCTGCATCAAATGATTTACATTACAATTCCTAACAGTAGCAAGCTGGGCAGTGATGGCTCACACCTTTAATCCCAGCACTCTGGGAGGCAGAGGCAGGAGGATCTCTTTGAGTTTGAGACCAGCCTGGTCTACAGAATTAGTTCCAGGACAGCCAGAGCTACACAGTGAAACCCTGTCTTAAAAAAACCAAACCCAAAAAAGAAAGACGGTAGTAAAATTACATTTATGAAGTAGCAACAAAATGATTTTATGGCTGAGATCAGCACATGAGGAACTGTATCAAAGGGTCTCAGCATTAGGAAGGTTGAGAACCACTACCCTAAAGTTACAGACAGTTGTGGGTTACCATATAGGGGCTGGGAACCAAACCCTCAACTTCTCCAAGAGCAGCCAGTGCTCCTAACTGCTGAGCCATCTCTCCAGCCCCTCATATTCTCTGCTAGACTTTTTTACAGTCTCATGTTCTGTTGGACTGGCTATTCTAGGTCTTCTGCTTTCACAATTAAAATTCTGATTCAACAGGGCCAGTGAGGTGGCTGAGCAGGTAAAGAGGGCTTGCCTCCTAGCCAGATGACCCAAGGTGGACCCCTGGAACCCCCATGAAAGAAGAACCAAGTCCCATGAATTGTCCTCTGATACTGGCACGATGGCACATGTATGGCCCCAAAATAAAAAAGTTTGTTTTGAAATTTAGAGTCCATTAAATAAAACAACTTGCTAGGAATAGTAAAAATATGAAACTGGTCTAGGTCTCCACCAAATGATGAATGGCTAAAGAAAATATGATACATACACACTAACAAGTCATAAAAACCACAAAATCCTATCATTTGTGGCAAAACAGCCTGGTTGACTTTTTGTTTTTTGAGACAGGGTCTATGTGGCTCCAGCTATCTTAGAACTATGTAGACCATGCTGGCCTCAAACTCACAGAAATCCACCTGTCTGTGCCTCCTAAATGCTCATGTTAAAGGCATGCACCACCACCACCCAGTCTTTTGAATAACATTCCTTAATGAAATAAGGAAAACCCAAATACCATGTTCTCACTGGGATGTTGTATTTTAAAAAGGCGATCATGGCTGGGAAGGATGACTAAGAGACAGGCTGGGTAAACAGAGCTAACAGGAACAGAGATGCAGCTGAACAACAAGAGTGACTTCTGTGTTCTATAAGAACCCTAGAACACAGTAGGATAACTATGGCTGTTAATAATTGCATGTTTCAAAGTAAGTACTGGTAAAAACAAAGATGAGATAAATGTTCTAACTGATAGATTTGCCAATTGCCTTCATCCAATCAGTTTACACAATATACAAATATTAAAATAACACTGTACTTCAAATTTATATATATGTAAATTTAAAATATTAGAAAAATATTTTCCTGAGATTGCAAATATTTTATGGCTAGTATTTTCAGTTCCAAATTTAGAAAAGTATGAATGACATAATGACCAGTTGTAGTTATAAGCCCATCTCATAATCACTACCTGTAGACTGGGGTGGGCGGAGGGGGGTCTACAGTACTGAGCACCTACTTCTCCATTTAGTTATACTTTAAAAGTCCTTCAAATATGCTTTGTACTTTTCCTCCATTCCTCCAAGATTACAGCTTGCTACAGAGTTAGAGCATTTTATCTATTACATTTTCCCCAACTGGTACACTGGAGAACTGTTTTGGACTGTGAGTGATAGTTCAAGTTTTCCTCTCACTGGCCCACGTGAGTTTGATCTTTTCTTCTGCACTTGGGTAGATGTGATCTCTTCTTTTCCCAATTCTCTAAGACGTCTGTGTATCTAGTTTTAAGGATGTTTTTACTTCAATTTATTTACCTATTAATACAGGATCCTGTTCTTTAACTGGGTAATAAGGTATATTATACCAAAATACTCTGAAAGGTTGATCCTTCACAGCAATCCAGAGATAAGTGAAATAAGCACTATTAGTTCTTGTTAACTTTTCTTGTTCAGACTGGGACTTAATCCCAGGGTAGCTTTCAGACTGTTCCGGTTTCTCGGGTACCAGGTGACTAGTAGTCACTTGCAGCTGGCTCTGGTGAATTTTGTTTAGGACTTTTGATAACAATGTCTATAAATGAAATAATCTACAATTTCTATTTATTTCTTGGAAACTTTGAGATAAATTAATGTTAAGATATATTGAATACTTCCTCTACCAAAGAAAGGTTCATATAATACAAGAATTACACATACCATGATAGCCTGGAAGTCTATTCTTTTGTGGAGGGAGAATTTACAAATATCAATTCACAATCTTTATTGGTATTACTTTTATAGGCATTCTTTATAGGCTGTCTTATTTCATAGACTTATATTTCTTGGGAGGGGAGTACTTTGTTTTGAAATGTATTAATATTTTGGTGAGAAAAATGTAATCTATCAACCAACTCTTAAATTTGTACTGATTTTAAAACTTAAAAATGAATTACGTGTATACTTGTAAAAGTATGTATACATTATATGTGTGTTCATTTTGTATAAATATCTCTTATACTCTGAGAAATTCTTCATTTCTTGATAGAGCTGTTTTTGTGGGAGATATGCTAAAATCTCCACTGTGATGTTAAATTTTCTATTTCTTTTTGACTTATGAAACAGGGTCTCATGAAACCCATGCTGGATTCACGCTGTGAGGCTGAGGACCTTGATCTAATTCTCCTGTCTCCCATTTCCCAGATATTGGGATTAAAGGGGTATTATGTGCTGGGGATCAAATTTAGGGCTTTGTGCCTCCCAGGCCAGCACTCTATCAACTGACCCACATCCTCATTCCTGAATCTTTTACATCCTTTTCTTTCACTTTTCTTGGGTTGAGTTTACTATATTCCCTTCCTTCCTCAGCTGATTTGAGATCACTAAAAATTTGGTCCCATACTCTACAGTAATTTTGGAAAAAGTATAGATATATGGCACATGCCTTTAAAACCAGCACTTTGGAGGCACAGACAGGCAGATCACTGTAAGTTTGAAGCCAGCCTGTTCTACAAAGTGAGTTCCAGGATAGCCAGAGGCTACATAGTGAGACCCTGTCTCAAAATTTTTTTTCCATCACTTTAAAAATTAGTAATTTCTCTAACACTATTATTTTAAGATACATTTACTTTACTATAGTTATTTGAACAGAATCTAGATCTCACAGAAACTTATTATTTACCACCACTTCTTAAAATTCTTAAGCTTTTCTTTAATAGGTAGGAGACTGCATTATCTATTCCAAACTTGCATTCCCTTCCTTACCCAGGTACTTTAATCTCAGTATAAGGAAGTGTAACTCCAGGTTTTACGCAGACACCCTAGGACAAGTCTGCTCCTTCACATACACTAAGGTCACGCAGGCACAGATACACATGCCCCCAATCCCAGCACTCAGGAGGCGGAAGCAGGATCAGGAGTTCAACATCATTCTTGGTTACACAGTAAGTTTGAGGTCACTCTGGACTACATGAGATTGCCTCAAAAAAGAAAGCAAAAAGTTATATTTATTAATATTTTTTGATATTTAAAACAATCTATTTCCAATAGCTTTAATAATTCTCCAAGTGATAAAACCAAAAAAATTAAAATAAATTAAATTTAAAAAATTGAAAATATACTAATTTTGACAAAAATACTAAAGGCATCAGTTTTACTACTATTTTAAAGTAAAGACGGTGTTTTCCAAAACTCATTCTATATATGCATAAGAAAAGAGCTGTAAGGGGTGGAGAGATGGCTCAGTGGCTAAGCACACTCAGTGCTCCTGCAGACCCCCAGTTTTGGTTCCCAGCATCCACATAGTGACTCCCAACCTTCGGAAACTTGTTCTAGGGAATATGATGCTTCTTCTAACTCCTGCAAGCATATAGTGCACATACATATACCTGGACACAAGCACATAAAATAAATATTTTTATATAAGATACTTTTGGACTCCTAATTATATGCTAAATGACAAAAGATAAGTTAACATTAAATAATTTTAAATTTGTTTGTTTTTGAGACAGGGTCTCATAGCCTATAGTAACCTCAAACTCACTATGTTGCTGAGGATAGCCTTAAACTCCTAATTCTCGTCTCTCTGCCTACTGCATCTGATATATCTAGATTACAGGTGAGATTATAGGTGTTTAGGCTGAGATTATAGGCATCCATCTTAAACTACCTTGACTTTTGTGAAAAACACAAACCTGAAAACCACTTCCAATGAAGACCTAGTAGTTCAAATCATATTCTGTAATCCCTTGAGAGTAATCCAAAAGGCCTTACAAAGCATTGTCCATAATCCTTATAAGAGTCATTTTACTTAAGGAGTTTAAATCTCAGATTTCATGAGGATAATTATTTATACAGAGTAGGAATTTTATAACTGATTATGCTTTATAATGTATTAGAACAGAATAAAGACATCTGATTCTTGGGTTAAATACACTAAGTTCTAGACTATATTTTGGAGACTTAGTTCTATAGGTTTTTCTTTTTCTTTCTTTCCCCCCTTTTTTTTTCTGAGACAGGGTCTTACTAATATGCAGCCCAGGCTGGCCTCGAACTCACAGAGATCCACCTGGCTCTGCCTCCAGATTTCTGAGATTAAAGGCGTGTCTCCATGCTTGGCTACTCCTATTTTAATGGGCAGGTTCTACTAAATATACATGGTATTTTGTCAAAGTGGGAATTGAGATGTGTAGCAGGAATCTTAAAAGGTCTTATTAATAAAATCAAACCTGAGCAAGGTATTGGGGTGAACTGGAAGATCAGAGAGACAGAACAAGCCGCAGCTAACCTCACCTGGCCAACTTCTCAGCTGATCTTGTTTCCTCAGACTGGAATCCTCTGTGTCCTCATATCCGAATGGGTCTCAGCTGAACTGCTGCTAGAAGCCTGAAAGCTTAATCAGGCCACATGCTTAACCAGGCCAAATGCTTCTCCAGGCCAAATGCTTCTAGTTTCTGGTCCTCACGCCTTATATACCTTTCTGCTTTCTACCACCACTCCCTGGGATTAAAGGCTCGCTTTCTGGGATTAAAGGCGTGCGTCACCATGCCTGGCCGTTTCCAATGTGGCCTTGAACTCACAGAGATCCAGAGGGATTTCTGTCTCTGGAATGCTAGGATAAAGGCGTGTGCTACCACTGCCTAACCTCTGTTTAATATTGTGGCTGTTCTGTCTCTGACCCCAGATAAGTTTATTAAGGTACACAATATTTTGGAGAACACAATACCCCCACAGAGATGTATTTGCATAAATTAACTAGCAGTGTTTTCACTAAGTGGGTTACAAAATGACAAATCTTGGGTTAGGTGGTAAGTACTGAATATAGAGGAAATGATACTAGGAAGTTCATGGTAAAAATGTAAACACTTGTGGTTTGAGTCATGACAAGAAGCTGAGGAGGCCTGGGAAAACAATTAATGAGAATTTACAGATTATCTAATGGGCTGGCAAAAATTACTGAAAGGTTTCAAGAGTCTGAAAGAAATTCCAGAAAATATAAAACACCAACTGACAAATATCTAGGGGTAGAAGGGATGGGGGTTGGAGAGCAAGAATAGGAGGTCTTGCTATACAGCCCAAGCTGGGCTTAAACTTGTAATTCTGCCTTAGCATCCTGAGTCCTGAGACTACAGATTTATACTTGTCTGATTTAAGCCACATTCCTTTAACATGAAATGTAATGTTAGTATATAAGAAGTACACATGGCTTTTAACTTCTCCCTCCTTGAAATCATAGAAATTTTGAGAGTTTGAGACCCATCTTCAAACTCATCATTGTTCAGCATGGTGGAAACACAGAACCTGATTCACCAAAATCAATCATAGTTTTATATTTGATTTGGATATTCTTAGATGAGGCAAATAGCCTTACCATTTTCTTGTTGCCTAAAAAGGCAGCTTTTCCTTTATGTTATATTCATACTCTTAGTTTTCCTTTATGCGATTCACCCGAAGACTAGTTTTTAAAATAGGGGACAAAAAAAAGACAAACTCATTAAACAAACATTGCCATCTTCTTTACTTGACAAAACATCTGAATTCTGAACATTTTCATATGCAATCTAACAGTCTGAATGAAATATTTTACTCACAATAAAAATAAGTTAAATTTCATCATACTCCTTTAATTAGGACAAGAAGAAATGATTGATAAAGTTCAAAAGGACACATCCTCTTGATAGGGAAGAGGCAGATTTCTGGAAGAGTAGAAATATTGTTGGGCTTGTTTTTTGAAAACAAATCTTCTCATTCTTTTGTAAAATGGAAGACAGATTAAACAGGAAATTGTCGTGTTCCCTTGATTATAGGTATCTTTCTTTTTCTTTTGGATTGTTGAAACAGGGTTTCTCTATGTAGTTTTAGCTATCCTGGAACTCGCTCTGTAGACCAGGCTGGCCTCGAACTCATAGATCCCCTGCTTGCTTGCCTTCGGGTGCTGGCATTAAAGGCATGTGCTTCTACCACCTAGCACAGGCATCTTCTTAAGTAAATTTATTCTTCAGAGATGTGGGAATGAAGGATCTGAATTTCGATTTTCTTAAAACTATCATGTCCATCTATCCCTTGGAAAATTTAATCACCTCAAGAGAATTCATAATCTTGTTTGAAGACAATGTTATGTCGACTATACTCTTGTTTTTAATTAAAACCCCAGTTTCTGAGATGTAACTAAAACGTTATTCAGCTTTATTTCTTCAAGACACAGTCTCACTATGTAGCTCTGGCTGTCCTGGACTTCACTTCTTAGACCAACCAGGCTGGCCTCAAATTTAGAGATCCACCAGACCGAGCCTCCCGAAGGGCTGTGGCGAAAGGTGTGGGCCACTATGCCCAGCTCAAGACAAGGAAGCTGACAAGGTTTCTCCGTGTAGTCCTGGTGCCTGTCCTGGATCTCGCTCTGTAGACCAGGATGGCCTCGAACTCATAGAGATCCACCTCGCTCTGCCTCCGAGTCTGGGATTAAAGGCATGTGGCACTGCCGCCCGGCCTTCAAGAACTCTTCTTAAAGATAGCAGGGTGTGGTAGTGCACTCCTCTAATCGCAGCACTCAGGAGACAAAGGCAAGCAGATCTCTTTGAGTTCAAGGCTGGCCTGGTCTACACAGTTAGGTTCATGAAAGCCAGAGTTACATAGCCAGACTCTCAATGCACAAAGTAAAACCCCATCAAAAACCTAATTCTGAATAAATGACTAATCGTGTATGCACTTTTGCTGAGGACAAAATTTTCTCCTTAAAAAGTCAGAAAAGGTTCTATAGACCTCTGGAAATAGATAACAGAATTTAAATTTTTAAAAAAATATTTCATTTAAAGTCCAGCAGAAAAAATGTGATTTTTTTTTTTTTTTTTTTGGTTTTTCTAGACAGGGTTTCTCTGTGTGGCTTTGTGCCTTTCCTGGAACTCACTTGGTAGCCCAGGCTGGCCTCGAACTCACAGAGATCTGCCTGCCTCTGCCTCCTGAGTGCTAGGATTAAAGGCGTGCACCACCACCGTCCAGCATAAAATGTGAATTCTTTGAGTTGTACTTGAATATCTTCCAAACATGGTACAAACACAACACATAAAATCTTTCATAACTTCATTATTTTTGTAAGGTCTTGCTAATTGCCCAGGCTAGCCTCAACCTTACAATCAAGTCAGCTCCGTCTCTGGAGCAGCTGGGATTATAACCACGTAACATGTGTCTGGCTCTATTTTTCATCTTTGCCAACAACATACTTTCTAAGAGAATGTTTAGTAATTATTTTCAACTGTTACTTTTTATTTATGAAGTTCAATAAGCATTTTACAAAATGCTTTTATTTTCATCAAATACAACACATGAAAAAAAACCCATGATGTTTTAAATATGGACGTTTTCTTTCAAATAACCATATAACATTATTGTATTAACCCTTATACAATAAAATAGTTATAACTAAAATTTATATATTTAATTATTTAGTACCTATTATTTTGCAGGCACTATTCTAAAAACTCAGAATACAGAGATAAATGAACTTAAGTACTATGAATTTCCTCATTTTGCATGATAAAACTGGGGCATCTAGCTAAAAACTTGTAGAAAAACTTTGAAGTCCTGGCTCCAATGGAGGTTTTACAAATCCTTGTAGTATTTTGTATTTTTTTTTTTTTTTTTGCCTTTTTAAGACTTTATCAACAAATAGGTATGGCTCAACTAGGTGGAATAGCCATTTCATTTTTCTTTTGGAGAATGCTGACAAATTATTCAAAAGACTGCACAGTTCAAGACTTGATTTTAAATAACTGGGTATATTCCTGCACATTTTATCTCCATTATTATAGGTATATATAGAAAGCATCCCTTCCCTACTACTCCAGGTAGGCAAACTGAGCTAAAGTTCATAAAACCCTGCCTCAGATTAGAAATGTGTCCATGAGTCAAGGTAATTAGGCCTTACTGTCTAGGTCATAGTTAACTGGCTTCATATGTCTTCTTTGGGATTGATGGAATCAAATGTATGTATTTGTCTTTGCTGTGGAAGTGATGAGATTATTGTTAGTTATTTGTTATATATGGATATGAAGGGTCTCCCCACTTGTCTAATCCATCAGGGTATTAATGTATCAGGGGATTAATACCTTAATGGTTCACATGATGGTATTATTGGGAAGTAGAAGGCAAAGGTGCCCTGGAAAGGCTTCTCTTCTCCCTAACTCCTTCCTATCCTTCTGCTGCTTGGCTGCCAAGGGTGAGCAGTGTCTGCCGTGTCCATATTCTGGCTCACCTCAAGACCAAATTAATGGATCTAGCTGATCTTCACTGAAACCTTAGAAACTATGAACCAAAATTCCTCCCTTGTTTTTGTCTGGCATTTTATCTCGTATTTATGACAGCAAATCAACACACCATTTGGCTTCAAGAGAAAATAAATCTACAATGCTCAAAATATAGAGAAAATTGGGTAGGACACTGACCTATATTATATATATGATTTATCCTTGCTTTTTCTGGTTAAAGGCATATAAATTATGTTGAGTGATTTCCAGTGATTTTAAGTTTCAATATTTTAACAAAAATACTAAGTAAAATATGAATGTAGAATAATTTTCTATTAATAAATATATAGAGAACTATCTTGAGTAGCTTATCTATTTCACTAAAAAAATAGTTTACAAAACATTTACCCTCAAATTCTAAGTGATTATGAAGCATTATTTTAGCAGTTCTACAAAATCACAATTTAACTAGGAAGACAAAAATGTTTTATTTTAAACCGCTGAAAAAACAAATGTGTTATATTAGAAATGTTAATTATGGAAACTGTGGTCTTCTGAATGTGGTACATACTCCCAGATAGTTAAATACTGCAAATGATCCTATTATCTTCTCTAACATCAACAATACTTGACAAAGTTAGAGATGTCCCAAGGGTCTGCTAATCATTCATTATCCAAAGTCATCATCTTTGGGTTCAACTCATTTACACAAGTACAAGTTGTGTAAAGTTCTGTCCAAGATGTTCCTGACACATGAAGCTTCCAGTTGAATTTCAGAAAAGTTAAGAAAAGTATCTTCCTTTTTTGCCTGTGAATGTTTGCGTATTGCTGTACTGTTGGCTTATATCCACTACAGATACTGGTTCTAGGCCAGCCCAAGGGTCTTCAAGCATTGAAGGCTTAAAATAACTTTCCAACTCATTAGACATTCTTTTTTCTCTACCACGCCCTGATCCAAATGGTGTAGATGTCCTTGGAGAACCCTTTAGGAAAAAAATCATCAGTTAAAAAAACATCTAATAGAGATAATTGGTACTTTTTCGACTCTAGTTGAAGATAGTGGTGATCACATGAAAAGTTGAAAACTGAAGCCCAATATACTCAGTTGCAAATTTCTTTCTTTTTTTTTTTTTTTAAACCATCCGGGCTTGGTGGCCCACGTATTTAATCCCAGTAAATAGGAGAGAGGCAGGCATGATCTCTGAGTTCGAGGCCAGCCTGGTCTACAGAGCTAGCTCCAGGACAGCCAAGGCTGTTGTTACACAGAGAAACCTTGTCTTGAAAAATAAAATAAAAATAAGAATTACTAAAACCAACTGTATATTTCGTTTTTAAAAGATGCCTATTATCTTTTGAGTTTCTAATGTGATAACCCTGCAGCTATTAAATACAAATAAATCCAGTACAAGCAGTGATCAAATTAATTGTATTCAATTTTTCTTGAAAACTTTTTAACTTGCTAAGTCTCAAATCTCTACAACTTTTATATTGCACGAAAATTTCCTATACTTTTTAACTCCAACTCAAGGGATTCAGTTGGGTGAGAATATTCAAGTTTTCAAAACACCGTAGATTCAAATTGTTAACCAAAGAGCTACTTCCTGCCTTGTGTTCACTCACTATGAGGAAGGGAAATTTCCACAATCCCCAATTCTTCATTTTTTTCCTTCAACAGAACTTGGAGTAGAAGTTAATATATCTCGGGAGAAAATTATAACGATTAAAAAAAAAAAAGAGCAAGAAAGCAAAACCAAGGGATGGACATCTGTAGGAAATGGCAGTGTACTATAGAGAAGCCATACAACAGTAGGGAATCATTCATGTTCTCTCCCTGGGAATCCAGGATTATTTACTGAAAATAACTGACAAAAAACCTTGTAGGGGGTGGGGGAGAAGAAATGGAGGATTAAGATAATTTGTATATGAATATGGTATACTCGTTAAGAGCACAATTTCTGTGGGACAGAAAACCATAGCTCTGCCACTTACGGTAATCTTAAATAATTTATTTACGCTTCAGTTTACTCATCTGCAAAATTGGGCCAACGTAATATGTCACCTCACAGAGGATTAAACAATCCACGTAAAGGGAAGTTTGGTATCGCGCCTGCCATTACAGTAAGAGCTCGGCAAACGCTAGCTATTGTCTTTACCTGGGGGTAGGTCTGCTGCTGCCCTGGGGAGTAGCCGAACTGATGCTGGGACCCC
>CABHPP010121378.1:0-35416 GCA_902168425.1 Peromyscus attwateri
GAAGCTCCCCAGCTTTCAGCGTTTGCCATTATTTAACTGGGTTTTCATTCTTGAGTAGGCAGGACCGTCAAGTCAATCCTTATGCCCTCTGCCTCTGTCTGGTGGAAGTTACCTCCTCTTGCTTTCTCTGTCTGGAAACTGCCTGTGCCCTGCCCTCCCTCCTTTTGAAGAATGTTCCCTTTCCCAGTGGGAGAAGGCGCTAGGTATCGGACTTCTACTCAAGCAGAAATCAAATTGTAATCTCTAACCTGAAAAAAATAAAAATACTAGAAAGGAATACACATTTGTTGTGAGAATTCATTGGTCAATCCTTACCTAGTACTCTGTGTTTGGTCCCAAGGCCACCTCAGTAGAGGTAACATTCCACCCTTAGGGTTTAGGGTTGATCTCAAAGCTGTGATACAAAGGAAAGGGAAAGGCCCTGTGATGTCGCTGTCTTCTGATGACCGGCCGTGTCCTTATTCAGTGAAGAATAGGAAATAAGGCCTTTTAAAAAGATTTGCCATAAACCAGCATCTGATATGGAGAATTATGAGAGAATGTTGAATTAGAATATTTGTGTGCTTATTCATAAAACAGATGAGGACTTCATTTTTGAGAGTTTTATTTTACCAGTTTCTATTTTATTTGGGGCACTGGAGAGTCTAGATGTCTAAATAATCCCCACTCTGAAAGGTATTCTGACCTTTCATTGGATTAGCAGTTCATACTGTAGAAGGCAGAGTTAGTCCTTTTCTTGTTGATAATTTAAATTTTAACTTTGTTGTAATGCATATGAAATGTGGAGTATTTCTGCTTTGTGACACTTAAGATTAAGCAGTGTGATGACACACCCCTTTGATCCCAGCACTCTGGAGTTAGAGGTATGCAGATCTCCTTGAATTCCAAGCCAGTCTGATGTACAGAGCGAGTTCTGGGCCAGCTAGGACTACACAGTAAGACCTTGTCTTAAAAAAAGAAGAACTTGCCTGGGAACTGGAGCTTTGGCTTGTGAATGTCTTCACCTTAGCCCCTCGTCTCCAGGCTCTCTAGGACCGTGGAAAAAACACAGCAGGTCCATGTTGGCCGTTCACCCCATAGAACAGGGGAGTGAAGGCTGAAGGACGCTTTCCTTCCTTGCCCACCTCTTCATCCTTTCCTGTCTTGTCTCTAGGGACTTCCTCATCTCAGAACTTTTTATGCAGCTTTTCCCTGTTTTACCCTGTCATCTGTGACCGCCCAGGAGTCAGTCAACAGAGCTTCTTAGTCTTGTCTGACTGAGTTTTCAGTGACCTCAACACAGGGGCCTCATTGGTTGGGTTTTGGTGTTGGAGATTACAGTGCAGGCCTCACACACCCTAAACATTTGCTCTGCAAAGGGCTTCCACACAAACATTAAAGCACCAGCACCAATACCACCTGTGCTTGGGCCCTGCTGGGAGCAAATGGTGGCCGTGAAATAGTCTTCCCCAGCCCAGCGTCAAGTTCATCCCAAGCCTTTGAGCCATTGTTCCGATGCTTAGTTTTCTTAAACTCATTTTGTACCAACTGGACTTGGATACCTTGTGAGCCCAGCCAGTGTGCAGGGCCCTTGCATGCAGGCCCGAGAAGAATTCCTAGTTTTGCTTTCCCATCCAGGAGCTAGATGATGGGATTTGGCTGCTCTTTTGTGTCTGTCTCTACTCCCTCCCAGCTCCCCCACCCCCTTGGGTGTTTCTAGATGGGGGTTTTCTGTAGTCCTGGGTGCCCTGGAACTCACTCTGTAGACCAGGCTGGCCTTGAACACAGATCTGCCTGGCTCTGTCTCCCACATGGATGTGTCTTTGTCTTTATAGGCAGAGTTCTTTCTACATGAATGACTCCCACCCTCTGCAATTCTGCCTCTGCCTTTTTAAGCAGAACAATTTCTTCATGACTCAGCTCAGGAAAGCTCATCCAGAGGTGTTTGGGACAGACCTGGGTCCAGTTTCAGCTCTGCTATTTTCCATAGGTCTTGGGGCCACATAACATAATCTTTTTGAGCCTTGATTTTGTATGTGAAATACTAACAAGTTCTCCAAGACTGTTGAGCTAGAGTCCATGAGTGATAAGTTCCTTGCATGTAGTAGATGTTTTTTGAGCTAATCTGCCCTGAAATGTTTATGGAAGTCCTTACAGTATGTGTTTGACATGAAGCCTTCGTCTAATGATGATGGGCCAGACTAAGCTTGAAGACAGGAGAAACATTGGTATCTTCAAACAGGTTGGTGTTTATTCAGTCAGCTGCTCTTGCTGGTCACTAAATGCCCCCATATTTAAATGGTTGTGTGGTTGGTACTTAACTGTGTGTTTGATCCTGAGCAAGTTGAAGAGAAAATGGTTTGCAGCGTCCACTCTTAATCTCGTGATTCTGTGGCCTCAGTTTTTGTAGTGAGCTATTTTATTTTTAAATAAACCAGAATAGAGTACGTTTACTTTGAAAGCTGGCTCCTGGTGACCTGGCTAATGGTTTTAATATGGATATGATGGGAAAGCAGAATTTCAGAAATACTTTCAGTGAGAATGAGATCCAACTAAGGTGTGTGCATGATGTATGAGGGCACAATGTTAAGGGTTTCTGGAGTGATTAAGAGAAAAGCACACATCCCTGTGCACCATGATCTGCAGATGGTAATGTACACACATCCTTCATGCACCATGGCATGCATGACATGTACACGGCACATATTGCTTATGTGCCATGATATGTAGACAGTGGAGCACACATATGCACAGTGCACCATGTACCATGTTTAAGATCTCCATTAAAGCTAAAGACAAGTGGAGTCTTTGTTAAGTGTAAACTCTCACTGGTGGTAGATTTAATTTCCTTACCAATTTTCAAAATGCTACCAACAATAGAGTGCAGTGAATGCCTGTCATGCTCTCAGTGTGGTGGTCTCTAGCTCGCCTTTGTGCTGTATCATTGGAAGCAGATCCCAGATGCCATGTTCACCATACATTTTCTAAGCTGGATTCTGGGTGGGGGTTTTTGTGGTTCTGTCAGTCCAATCCAGGGCTTTGCATATGCTAGGCAGGTGCTGCACCCTGGCCTACATTCCCAGCTGAGAAGCTGAGAGTTTGGTTTGTGTTTTGCAGGTGGCTTGGTGGGGGAGCACACTGGGGATTGAACCTAGGACCTTGCATACAGAGCAAACACTCCATCACTAGGGTATACGCCCGCCCATCTGTAGGTTTTAAGAACAATAGTCATATTAAGAAATAAGGAAATGGGCATAATGGTGCATGCCTACCATCTCAGAGCATGGGAGGCTGGGGCAGGAGGGTCACAAGTTCAGGGCCTGCCTGGGCTTCCCTGAGTTCAAGTGAGTTGAGGTCAGTGAGGGAAATTTAATGAGACCCTATTTCAAAATGGAAAATAGGAAACGCCAGAGAAAAGTTCAGTGGTAATATGCTTGCCTCATTCGTAGGCACGAGGCCCTGGGTTCAATCGGCAGTGCCACAGAAGGAGAAAAGCACTAAAGTGTTCTTAGCCAGATGAGGTTAGTGCACACCTGTAATCCCTGCACTCTTCAAGATCATCTTGAACTACAGAGCAAATCTGAGGTCATCCTGGGCTATATAAAAAGATCGTATCTCAGACAAACCCCAAACATACAGGACATGGAAAATCCTGTTTTGTGGGTGTGCCACAGCACAAATGTGGCCAGAGAACAACTTGGGAGTTGGTTCCCTTTATCATGTGGGTTGCAAGGGTCCTGAGGTTGTCAGGCATGACGGCAAGAGCCCTTACCCGTTGAGCAGTCAAGTGAATACCAAGTCACCAGTATTGACGCTTCGGGATGTTAAAGCGACTTAGGAAAAACATGGAGTCGGGCTTGGGGATATACTCGTGTATGACCTTGTGCCAGCCAGTGGCTTACTCTCTGAGGGCAGCCTTTTAAGGTTCTTGTGAAGATAAAATGAGACAAGATGTCCAAGAACGGGTGTGTGTGTGGCAAGATGGCCTACTAGCAGGTAGAAGCATGTGCCCCGTAAGCCTGACGCCCTGAGTTCAGTCGTCTGGGCATCTCCGTGGTGAAAGGAAGAACCTGGCTCCTAGAGTTGTCCTCTGACCTCCTCATCCCTACACACACACACAGACCCACGATAATTAAGTTAAAGTTCTTAAAAGGGTGAGTGGAAAATGGGAAAGGAGGTTGGTTGTTGGTTGGTACCACTCCTGGTCATGGCAACCTGTCACTGATGTCCTTGGCTTTTTCCCAGTGGCTGTCATGTAACCTTGTCCCTATGAATAGAGAGCAGTCGTGGACTTGGGGCCCACCTCCTCATCTTGACCCTGACTGACTTCATCTGCAGTGACCCTCTTTCTGGAGTCACTTCTCAGTTTGGGGGTTAGGAATTAGACTCCTGGGGCACAGTTCAACTATGACATGCCTAAGTTGTGCCTTTACAGTACACAGAGCATTTTTAAGGAAGAAATCCTACTCTGGGTCTAAGGCTGTTTAAGATTTATTCTTAGGAAATGGTGAAATATGTACATAAATTTAAAGGTAACATGCATGATGGATTTATTGATACTCCTAGAACCTCAGGAAGAAAATAACCGTAGAGTGCCGAAATATGGTGTAGCCATTGGATGGAGTATTGGCAGCTAAAACAGCAGTCTTCGGTGAAGGCGAAAGATATGGCTCAGTTAGAGTGCTCGCTCGCCTAGCATGCACAAAGCCCTGGGTTCCAGTTCCAGTGTCACTGAACCAGGGCTGAGGTCAGCTTGTAGTCTGAGCAGTCAGGCAGGAGGAGAAGTTCAAGGTCATCCTTAGCTGCACAGCAGGTCGAGGCCAGCCTGTCTTAAAAAAATGAAGTATGTCTTTGGAAATTTACATGAGAATGCCTACAGTTGAAGCAGGACGTAGATGAGTGTGACCACGTTTTGTTAAAATGGTGTAGTTTTAGATGTACCTAGGAGAGATGGGGCAGAACTTTGCAAAAATATTAACAGCAGTTGCCTCTGAGTGGGATTTAAGATGGTTTTAATCTCATGGTTTTATTTTTTCTGAACTGATGAATTTGGACTAGAAAATTCTACAAAATAGAAAGTTTAGCTCATGGGATAGTAACTGTCAGTGTTTGTAATAAGCATTGAAGCAAAAGCAATTGGGGAGAATGGATGGTTAAATCTTACAGGCATGTTTAATGCATGTAAAGAGTATTTGTCAAAGTACAAACATAAAAATGCATGTGGCTTGTTGGTGAGTGAGTGAGAGGGCTGTGGACGTTTTCTGCAGGACTTTTAACTTGATGCCTGAGACAAGTTTAATTTGTAAGTGACTTGGAAATGCCTCAGTTGTAAGTAGCACTAGCCAGGATCCTGGCAGCATTCTGCGTTTTCGTCTGTCAGCTCTATGGGACAAATATTTAATAACTAGTTTGAAAAAATGCCCAATTACACAGAGTCTTGTTTTTGCTTTAACTTGCTTTTATGAAATGAAAGCCAATTTGTTTTTTTATTTTGTTTTTTTTTTTTTAATCTCTTTCTAGGTTAAAAATTTTGCAGTTATTTATCTTGTGGATATTACAGAAGTACCTGATTTCAACAAGATGTATGAGTTATACGACCCATGTACTGTCATGTTTTTCTTCAGGTATGTTATCTGAAAGTTGTTACTGATGTGGAAGACTGTTGGCTTGGGAGTTTGATAGGACAGTCTTTTGTTTAGAAGGAAGTCAGTTGTACAGTTTTACCTTAGGCAGTCAATGTGAATCTTTGAAATGATTCCAAAGTAGCAATTCCAGGTTTAACATTCACTCAGTAACAAATTACACATTTGAAATACAGTGCAGAAACTAGTGTGAAGTCTAATTAAATGGAAGGCATTCTTACTGGCATTTAAGATGCCTTCAGAGAAAAATCTGCTGATGAATAAACCTTTTAAAAAGTAACTTCACTTGTTAAATATTATCATTGACTTTATTTGGTGTCCTTTGAAAAACTCAAGAAAATCTGAACTTAACTACTTTGCTTCTACAATCCAAGGTTGTTTCATCTCAAACACTCCGTTGGAGATTTGGAAAGACATCTCCATTTGACATTGGCACTACTCGTCAAAAGTTTTTCCTATATATAATTACTAAAGAAGTTGGTGTATAGTCACAGAACTCCAAAAGTAGTGTCCAAATTGATAAGCAGGGTTGTGTATTTCAACTTGTACAGAGACTTAACAGTGTGAATTGGCTCTCATTTATGAATTTACAGTTCTGGAGGTAAGCAGGACCAACTGAGTCCCTGCCAGAGCCTCACAGGTTTGACTTGTAGACTACGGAATTGTCTGGAGTCCCCTCTGGGTGTCTAAGGCTTCTTGGTGCTGTTGGTGGGAGCCACTCTGCTCTTAAAGGCTCCTCCACCACAATAAGGCAGCGTCCATTGTCTGTCACAGTGAGTCCTTTTTGTACAGTCCTGCCTTCCAGCTCTACCTCTTAGAGGGAGGGCTAGACTCACCTGTGTAATCTGGGATAATCTCCTTTTTAAAGCCAGCTGCTGAGGAGCTTGATGCATGTCTGGAATTTCCTCTGCAGTATCACGTGTCAGGGTCGTAGGGAAGTATCATATTTACCTATTACTCCTCAAGATTATCATTCTTCCCATAAGCAAAGCAGGGGGCTCTCTCCCAGGTTTCCAAAGACACCTTAAGATCCCACGCCTGGACCCAGCAATTCACAGTCCTCATTGTCCCGATCACTCGAGTCAGCATGGTTGAGTTCTGTGGCGGAAGCACAGCTCCAGCTATAAATCCCCTTTATCTCTGCTTCTGTGAAGCCGAGACATAAGTGAGGCCTCCAGTAGTTCTGGCTCAGAGGAAATGGGTGGAAACGCCCCCCCCCCCCCACACACAGTAGGGCTCCACGAGCTCCTTAGGTAATATGGCTTGGTATTACCCTCTAGCTGTGTTTTACCTCTGGGAAGGGGTCTAACCAAGTCCCCTTCTTTGTGATTGGTGCTTGTACCTGAACAGGTTGACCAGCCTCTTGCAACCACAGTGGGCGCCATTCTCTTCTCCTTTCCACAGCCCTTTCTGTCCTTCACAGTTTGAGGGTGCAAGTTAAGCAGAGGAGGTGTCCTCTACTGGGTGACTTCTGAATAGGAAATGATGTTCCAGCTTCAGATGCCTTCTGTAGACTGAGAAGGCCACCCACCCTTGGGAGACATACCCACTGTTATCTCCTGTGTCTGAGTGCTCTGACCTATCGTCATTCCAGGCCTTCAGCATGAGTTCTGATGGCCATGGCCTTGTCCCTTTTCTGTGCCACATATTCAGCTGCCATTGCAGAATCTCAGCATCGTCTTAATCTGCAGAGGCTGGGAATTTAATCTTCTCACCAACAGTCCTGTGCCTATTCATCTCCTCCTCCTACTGACAGTGAGGAAGCTGGCAGCACTTCTTTGTTTGGAAGTCAAGTCTCTACTAGATACACAAGAACATGATGGCTGAGTTCTGCTTTTCATACAACCATGGGACACAGTTGTTCCCAGTGTGCAACCAAAGTCCCCTTTCCTCTTTTTGAGAAGCAAGGTCCTTACTTTAGGTGAGACAGGAGGGGTCATCATAGAAAGAAGGTTGTAGGGAACAATGTTGTTGTGTAGATAGGGACGTAGCTGCCATATTTGAGGTCTCTAAGACAGATGGTGTACTCAGAAAAGAAGACAAACTTCCTCTTCCCTCTCTAACCCAAAGTTCTAGAACAAGGGTCAAGAGCAGTCACTTTATGCACCAGTATGCACACTCTCAGGACTGGGACAGAGAGTATGTATGAGAAGCCAGGCTCCTCTTTTTACAGAACCTTTGCAGAGACATAACTGATCAAGAAGCCTGTCTAGATTACACAGGGCTCCAGGCATGCAAAAGACTGGTCATGTAGAGTGTGCTCAGCACAAATATACACAAAGAGTAAGCCACAGAGCCCAGCAGGGCTGCTGTGGTGTGGGTGGTAGGTAATGTGGGTGTCTGCCCCATTCCTGGGCTAATTGAGGACATGGAATGCTGCCCTGAGAGCAAATGTTTGACACGCGGAAATTATGTCAAACTCACCTCCTCACTGCTCTCAGAACTAGTGGAGCGTGACCGTGGACTATAGCTGAAGTTGGATGCATGATCCTGTAGAAATGAAAAATTAAACTAAAAAGTAGATTTTTAGCAAACTTGGAAAATTTCATGCAAGTGCAACAGGAGTTAACATCAGAAAGTGCAAATACAGGTTCCTAAGGGAGTGGGGTGAGGGGACGTATCCTCTGAAGGGTTATTTGCTTCCCAGTCACAGCAGAGAAGAACATGCAAGGTCACCATTCTCAACTCACAGTTACAAGGCTTTTGGTAAATCTGTACCAAGTTCCTGTAAGCAAAACATGAAAAAGTTACACATTGCTTTTTCAGGAAAATTAGTGCAACTCTCTGGAAAACTACTTGTCTTTCCAAGTGACAGAACTGTCTTTTGGTCTTTATAGTCTTAATATATAAATGCACAATTGCAGGACACTTGTAGAATATTATTATAAGGTGTGTTACTTTTGTTTATGTTGCATTTGTTTAACTCTGTGAAACTGTGTTCCTTTGCCTGTCTAAAATACCTGATGGTCTAATAAAGAGTTGAACGGCCAATAATGAGGCAGGAGAGAGAAATAGGCAGGGCTGGCAGGCAAAGAGAATAAATAGAAGGAGAAATCTGGGAGGAAAAAAGAAGTAGCCAGAGAAGGAGGAGGACTCCAGGGGCCAGCCACCCAGCTACACAGCAAGCCATGGAGTAAGAGTAAGATTTACAGAAGAGGCCAGGCAGGAGTGGCACATGCTTTTAATCCCAGCACTTGGGAGGCAGAGCTAGGCAGATCTCTGTGAGTTCATGGCCAGCCTGGTCAACAGAGCAAGATCCAGGCAAAACTACATGGAGAAACCCTGTCTCTGAAACAAACCAAAAAAAGAAAAAAAAAAAAAAAAAGTTTACAGAAGTAAGAGAATGGGAAAAGCCTTGAGGCCAAAGATAGATGGGATAATCCAAAGTTAAGAAACGCTGGCCAGCAACAAGCCAAGCTAAGGCCAAACATTTATAATTAAGAATAAGTCTCCCTGTGTGATTTATTTGGGAGCTGGGTGGCAGGCCCCCCAAAAGAGCAAAAACAACAACAGGACACAGTGGTGCATGCCCTCAATCTAGCACTTGGGAGGCAGAAGCAGATGGGTCTATATAGTGAGTTCTGGGACAGTCAGAGCTGTGTAGAGAAACCCTGTCTCCAAAATCTAAATTAAAAGAAATATGTGAATGCATAGGAGACCAGAAGAGTGCACGAAGGGTGTGTGCCTGCTGCATTGCATTTCTAGGGAATTCTTTTTTTTAACTTTTTTATTTTTTTTTAAGATTTTTTTTTTAAATTTATACAGTGTTGTTCCGCCTGCACGCCAGAAGAGGGCACCAGATCTCATTATAGATGGCAGTGAGCTGCCCTGTGGTTGCTAGGATTGAACTCTGGACCTCTGGAAGAGCAGCCAGTGCTCTTAACCTCTGAGCCACCTCTCCAGCCCTGGGAATAATATTTAGTGTTTGTTTTTATCTGGTTTTGGACTGTGGTCTCTCTTGATGGTTTGTGCCTTTAAATGACATTATAGGCACTTAGAACAGCAGGGAGAATGGGCTTGTTTGTGGAATTCCCTTGTGAGCATTGCTGCTCTCTTCTCTTTCAGAAACAAACATATCATGATTGACTTGGGCACTGGCAACAACAACAAGATCAACTGGGCCATGGAAGACAAGCAGGAAATGGTGGACATCATAGAGACTGTGTACCGTGGTGCCCGCAAAGGCCGGGGGCTGGTGGTGTCGCCCAAGGACTACTCTACAAAGTACAGATACTGAGCGCTGCCCTCACAGGCTGTGCAAAGGACACTGGGAGCCTCTTCCATGTAGAAATACTCAGTTCTTCATAGCCTTTGGAAAGGGCCTGCAGCGAACATGGCTGTGGGCTGCAGGGTCCTTGAGATGAGTTACGGGGCCTTAAGTAGCTGAAGCAAATAAACATGGCGAAGGAACCGTGGCTATCTGCTGTGTGCTTTACTCATGGTAGATGTCTTTGCTCTTGAAGTGAAATCCAGGTGTTTGTCCCATGAGACTGTCAAGTTCTGCATCCTCAAGTGGTTGCTAGAGCTGCTAGAACAAACTACCACAGACTGGGTAGCTTCCACAAAGACACATCTGCTTCAAGGTGTGAGCCTGAGGTAAAGGTGTCCCAGGGTTCCGTTTGAGGTTGTGGGCCATCTGTCCTTGCCCCTTGGCTCTGGAGGTGTCTGGCAGTCTTTGCTGATCCTTGGATTGAGGATACTTGATCCCAGTCTTTGCCATTTTCTTTACAAGTTTTCTCCTCATGTGTATGTCTGTCTCAAATACCCCCTAGTTATAAGAATACCAGCCACACATTGCCTGAGTCACTCCCCACTTCTGGACAACCTTATCTTAACTAATTACATATGATAACCACTCCAAATAAAGTCATGGTCTGAGATACTGGGTTTAAAACATCAGTATATGGATTTGGGGTGATATAACCCACAACAGGAACCAGACTTAATCTCACTCGGCATATAAAATAGCACAGTGAGCCAGGTGTGATGCACTCCTACATGCCAGCTGAGACAGGAAGATGGCAAGTCTGAGGCCAGTCTGCTAAGCTCGTCTCAAAACACACAAAAACAGTGATTGTTTGGAGCCTTCCCTTGTATTTTAACACTCCTCAGATTGTGTCCATATCATGCTTCCAATGGAGGTCGGGATCCTCATTCCACCTGGTGGGAGGTCCCGTATCTACATCAGTTTCCTTGTTTCTTCTCTTTCCTGGTAATGTAGAGGGACCAGGGTCTTCCCTGTCACCCCTCTGAACACATCCTCAGAAGTGAAAGGTCAACATAAGAGGAACTGACCTTATTGTCAAGCTTCCCATTGACTCAGGCTGGCCTCTGTACCTCTATGTCATCTTTTTCTCCATATGGAGTGGTGGCCACTCACTAGGCACCTGGCAGATGGACAGTGCCTTCTGTTAGTAAGCTGATCCATTATTGTTAAAACTCAGGAGCGAAGCAAGTTTCATACCTACATTTACAAATAAATTCACTTTTCAAATGGACTAAGATATGGGCTTGGGATACAACTCAGTGGTAGAGATAGTATGTATAATTCTTAGCACTGCAAAAAGTAAAATTCATATGCAGATCTGCAATTTAATCTCCAACATTTAAAGAAGTATAGCCAAGCATGGTGGTGCATGCTTGGGAAGCAGAAGCAGGCAGATCTGGTTGTGAGGTCAGTCTGGTCATCTGATTTATATGATGACACCCTGTCAGGAAAAAAGCAAAGTTTAGCTTTCTCACTGCCCAGGGATGGGTCCATATGGAGATGTTCTAGATTCCCAACATAAAGGGACCCATACCAGGGCTGACCACCAGCCCCTTCACAGTGGCGTTTCATGTGAACCTGCCTACCATCTCTAACAGATTCCCCTCTGCACTATGTAGACATTACCATTTCAGGCAGCAAAGGAACTCACTCAGTGAGTGATCTAATACGGTAGCTACGGTGGCCTGTGAGCACCGATGGGAGGTCATGCTTGATGTCAACAGAGATCCTGAGGAGGTGGAGAAGGAAGAGCAAGCTGCTCCTAAGAAGGCTGTGACCAAGGAGTGTAGATGTAATTCTGAACGGTTTTATTAAATAAGAAACACAGAGATCAGAGAGCAGTAGCCAAAAGCTGAGACCACCTTCTTACCATCCACTGCCACTGCCGTCCTTCCCCTGAGAAAGAGACCTACTTCCTGTGTGTCTTTTTATTGACTTTCTGTTCTGCCTTCTCATTGGTTGTAAACCCAACCACATGACCTCCTCGTCACTGCCTGCCTATAAAGACCTCCAGGTCTCTATGGTTGGTATTGAGATTAAAGGCTTGTGTCTCAAGCCAGGCGGTGGTTGCGCACGCCTTTAATCCCAGCACTCGGAAGGCAGAGGCAGGCTGATCTCTGTGAGTTCGAGACCAGCCTGATCTACAAAGCGAGTTCCAGGAAAGGCGCAAAGCTACACAAGAGAAACCCTGTCTCGGAAAAAAAAAAAAAAAAGGAAAAAGAAAAAAGAAAAAAAAGCGTGTGTCTCCATGCTGGCTGTATCCTTGAACACACAGAGATCTGCCTGTCATGTGATCAGGATTAAAGGTGTGTGCTACCACTGCCAGACTTCTGCTATGGCTTGCTATTAACTCTGACCCCCAGGCAACTTTATTTATTAACATACAAATAAAAATCACATTTCAGCACAAATAAAATGTCACCATAAAGGAGGGACTTCAGGACGAATGGACAATGCCAGTTCCCAAGTTCCTGGCTGTTCAGCCAGAGGTCGCAGACTGGTCTGAAAGCATTCAGGTGCCCCTGTGCCTGAGCCACAGGGCTGCACTGCAGCGCCCACTGTTCAGCCACTGAATGGATTCCAACAACTACCAAGTGGTGGCTGAAAGGTCAGCAGGGCAAAAAGCAGACGAAAGAACAAACATAAAACTGTGCCGTCCTTTATTTTTTTTGCGGGGAGGGGGAACTTGCAGAGGGGGTTCTCTATGAGAATCAGAATCCACAGTGCTTACAAGCTGGGGTAGTTACAGTCCAGAAAGGTGGGGGCCTGGAAGGAAGGTAGAGTTCCCTTTTTTAGCCCACAGCTGACCACTGCTAGCGATTAGTGCTGTGGTTGTCAACATTCCTAACGCTGTGCACTCTGATACAGTTCTTCATGTTGTGGTGACCCCCAACCATAAAATTATTTTTGTTACTTCATAACTAATTTTGCTACTGTTACAAATCATACATATCTGTGTTTTCTGACTGTCTTAGGCAACCTCTGTGAAAGGGTTGTTCGATCTCCAAAGGAGTCAAAACCCATAGGTTGAGAACCACTGGATTAGAGCATTGTTAAAAATATCAGGTGATCAATAGATATCTTCCCCGGCTGGCCATTACTGGGGTCCCTGGGGCAGGGCAGTCAAGAATCTAGAAAAACAAGATAATTTACTTCTAGAAACCAAATGACCACAATTAGCCATAGCTATTCCTCTCCAAGCACTTAAGCAAAGTGGAAAGAAGATGGATGGAAAAGAGTTTCTAATTAAAAACAAGAAAACACATGGTATAAAATTGGACATGGTGGCACATGTGTGTGATCACAACACTCAAGTAACGGAGGCAGGAGAAACTGGAGTTCAAGGCTAGTCTGAGCTAAAATACTATATCTTAAAAAAGTCAAAATTAGGGCTGGAGAGATGGCTCAGAGGTTAAGAGCACTGGCTGTTCTTCCAGAGGTCCTGAGTTCAATTCCCAGCAACCACATGGTGGCTCACAACCATCAATAATGAGATCTGGTGCCCTCTTCTGGCCTGCAGGGATATGAGCAGGCAGAACACTGTACACATAATAAATAAATAAATCTAAAAAAAAAAAAAGTCAAAATTAAGTAAAACTACATCTCAATATTATAAGTAGCTAGTTTAAAAAAAAATCTGTGACCCCAAACACCTAGCATATAACAGACATTGAGTATATTCCTGACATTCTTTTATCAAAGAAAGGGAAATGGCCAGAAAACATACTCAACATCACCATTCAGGAAGGAGATAGAATCAGCCACGGTTTGATTCCATTTCTGTGGTGGCCCACAGAGGCCTCCTAGTGAGACCTTACTCAGGGTCAGGGAATCTGAGCTTGCTTTACCCAGCAGGGCTGCATAATAGGATGATTTGACCGCAGGTGTGGTTGCCAGATGTTTGGAAGGGTCTAGACTTGGCTCTACAGTGTGCTTTGATCTTGCAAGGGGGAGGTCTTTTGCCCCTTTCCTTGGTGTGTTATAAAAAGCCTTTTTGAATAGAGCTCTGGGAGTCTGCCTGGGTATTGACCCAGGGCCCTCCTGAAGCTATCCTGTGTCTCTGTCTTTCTTATCATCTCCTATCTTCTACCTAATATTTCCTCATTCCTCTCTCCTCCACTCAAGAATCCTTCGATAGGTGGAAGCAGGTAGGAGCTGGACTCCGACAGACTCCCACACATTTCTCCTTCCCTGGGACAGGCAATAACAAGTGTTGGTAAATATGGGGAGAAATTGTAATCTTCATAAACCGCTGGTGGGGCTATAATGGGATGTAGCCACTGGAAAACAGGAATGTCCTCGGGAAGTTCAGTATGGTATTATAGTATAGCCCCTTCCCCCCCCAAAAAAAGAACAAATGTCCACACAGAAACTTTTATCCACAGCTGCCCAAATATGGAAGCCCAGGTGTCCATCACTGGATGAACAGATGTAATGTGCAAATAGGCAAGTCTGTTCAGACAGAAAGTGGATAAGTGATTGTGTAGGACTTGGTGCATTAAGAAGTGGGTACGTAGCAAATGGCTGTGGTGTTTCTTTGAGATTATGGACATGTTCTAGAATTACTTATGTTGTTCGTACAATGAACATAAGGTCAAATAGTTTTTTACTGAATTAGGGTGAATTGTATTAAGTTAGATTACACTTTATTGATAATAGCTTTTCAGATGTTATGAGGGAAAGGAAAACAAACAGTTTGCATTCCACGTTCCTTGTATACCTTCTGTTATCAGCTTGCTTGGACTGTCCTCACCGAATGAACAGACTGGCGTACACAAGGAAAATGGATTTTCTCAGTTCTAGAAGCACAAGGCCAAGGCTCGGAGACAGTTCAGCTTCAGAGGACAGCCTTCTCACTGTGTTCTCATGGCCTGTCCTTAGTGTGCACACAGAGAAAGAGCAAACTTCTGTCTCTCATGAGGACGCCAGACCAGACCTCCTGGATCAGGGTACTGCCCTTGTGACTTCATTTACCCTTAATTACTTCCTCAGAGGCCTTCTCTCCAAATAAAACTGCTCTGGGGTTGGCATACAAACATACCAGTTGAGGGGCTGTAAACATTCAGACCATCACAGATACAGAAGTTAGGTTCAGTTGGCTCTCGGTGACCATCCTCACTGGTGCTCCTGAAGTGCAGAACGGTTGACTTGGTCTTGTATTCCTGCTGGATCCAGCTGAAACCAGCTGGTGGTTTTCTCAGCACCTGGAAATTCATCTCCAAACATTCCAGGATGCCTTTAAGTAATGTCCAGGAATTATTAAGTTAGAGAAGAGTAAGCTTGGAAGTAAACCCAGGGAGCTCAGAGGAGGATGGAATAAAGTTGGCTGAGATCTACAGCGTCACGAGTATGCACAAGCAAAGCGGCAGCTTTATTGCAGTGCTGTTAGAAAAGACACTAAACAACAGTCCGGTGACCATTGCATAGCACTGAGTTGTTGCTCCAGGGTCCCAGGTACCAGCTGGTGAGCCCAGGACAGCAGATAGGAAGGTGCAGCTGGCTGTAGACTGCCTGTGCAGCCTTAGAGCAAACAAGACAAAGACCTAACACAGGCATGCGCTGTGTTCACACTGGTCCATCGAGGAGCCCTGAGGGTGGGCAGCTCCAGATTGCTCTGGAACCACAGAGAAGGCTTGACAGACACAGCGCAGCACAGTGAGCACAGCCCAAAATTCAAGTAGGGGGGAGTCTCTGTGAGGGGTGTGATCCCATCCATAAATTAAAATTTCAACTGATTAAAAACATAAAAATTGTACTTTTGTTGTTGTTTTTGAGACAGGGTCTAACCCTGTAGCCCTGGCTGGCCTAGAACTCACTAAGCAGACCAGGATGCACAGACTCACAGAGACCTGCCGGCCTTTGTTTCCTGGGTGTTGGGATTAAAGCGACTTCCCACAAACTGTTAATTTTAAATTAAAGCCAAAGGCAGGGTAAGGAAAATAAGATGGATGAACTTACAGAGGCTCATAGAAGACCAATGAGAACTCATTTCTGGAATGTTTTGTATATAATCTCAGTCTATGGGGGTTTGTTTGTTCATTTTTTTTTTGTTTGATTTTGATTTTGACACAGGTATCTACCATAGAGCCAAGGGTGGCCTCAAACTCACGGTCTTCTTGCCTCAGTTTCCCTATCACAGGGATTGCAGGCATGTGTAGCTTTGCGCCTTTCCTGGAACTCGCTTGGGAGACCAGGCTGGCCTCGAACTCACAGAGATCCGCCTGCCTCTGCCTCCCGAGTGCTGGGATTAAAGGCGTGCGCCACTACCGCCCGGCTACATTGAGTCTTAAAGGCACCAGTGACTAGCAGGAGGGAGCTAGAATAGCTATGGAAAAGCAGATACGTATAGGACTATAGACATGGCTCAGTGGCTTAAGAGCACTAGATGCTCTTCCTGAGGACCTGGATTGATTCCCAGCACCCACAAGGCAGCTAGCAACCATCTTTAACTCAAGTTCCGTGGGATCCGACACCCTCTTCTGGCCTTTTGCACACACTGCATATATATGTGCACAAACAGACATGTAAGTAAAGCATCCATACACATAAAATAAAAAAAATAAATCTCAAAAAATAAAAAAAAATTAGCAGGCTCACATGCTTAAAAGAGCATTGCATTGATTAAAAAGAAAATAAAAATAGTAAAAGCAGCTACAAGAAAGAACAGGGAATCAGGTGAGTAAGAGGGGAGAGGGAGAATGTGAGAGGAGTAAGGGGAAGGGAAAAATATGATAAAATATATTGTAAGAAAAATAAAAAATTAATAAAAAATAAAAAATAGCTAAAAGCAGCCACATCAGATGACTGATTTTTTTTAAAACCAATGTAGAATTTTAATTTGGAAAATATGCGAACTAATATAGCGGATGTTTTACTTATTTACAAATATGCATTGAAAAATATTTTGTCATTATTTACAAGTCTCATCTTTGGTAAATAGTCACCTTCTGAATTACGTTACTATTTTATTGCTTTTGTTTCTGTTTTTTTGCTAAAATGAATTTTACTTTTTAATGGGTTAGCCTATAGCTCATTGGTAGCCACTCACCTATTACATTTTAGGACCTGGGTTTGATTTCAAGTCTCCAAAAAAAAAAAAAAATTAAAAACTGGACATCAAAATTCATACTGCATAGATTATTCAAACAGTATAGATTCCATTTTAGCAATTTCCTGTGACTTGTTTAACATCTTCAGGTCTGAAAGAGAATTTTGAAAGAGATTAGTTTATTTACATGGTTTATATACAGATTAATTAATATTCAGTTAAATAAGTTCAACAGTAGTTTTCAATAAAATTCCATAACTACTAGTAATTGTTAAACATTTATATACAGGCAAAATTCAGTATAGAGAAATATTTAAATGATAGATGTTTCTTTTCTTTGGATAAGAGTCAGTGTGGATCCAGAATTCGGACTGAATGAACAGCATGCACTCCGCAGGCGTCGGAGCCACAGCATGGAACCTGTCACTGTGATTAACCACCCCCAACTCATTGTCCTCTGGTGTGTAGGGGGCAGGAACTTTCTAGGCAAAATTCTGCATTTACTGCATGCTGGAAAAGACTGTACAATTGAGCAGCACAGATAAAATCCTACCCCATCAAATGTAAGAGTTTTTAGTAAGGGTATGGGGCTGTCTCCCCAATGGGAGAACAAGTGTAGGGTGTGAAACCCCCAGCCCAGAGCAAGCATGACGAGAGCCATCCCTGGTGGTGGACAGGTCCCAACAGTGAATGCAAGGAGTTGGCAGGGGAAGGAATGAGCCAGGCATGATGGTCGGGAGAATCTTTCAGCCTGACTCAATAGCAGCCAGGGTGCTTTTTTATTTATACAAAATTTAGTAAGCAGGGATAGATTTATATTGTTTCAAAACATAGATCATATCATTTTTGTTTTTGGACATGTGTTTCACTTTTTCTTGTTCATCTTTTAGTCATCATTGTAAATTATGACAGATTTATCATTTCCAGTCATTTTCTCTCAAGTTTTAACATCATTGATGAACTGAGTTATCATTTTTACTCATTAACCTATAATCCAATTTTTAAGAATCTAGAGGCACATGACAACCTGTTCTCAGGCTGGTAGCTTTGGTTGCTTCAAAGATGTTAGACCAAAACAAAATCTTCAAGCCAGCCCGGGCATATTGTCATGTCCCAAGCAGTATATTATTAACTCTTTTTTTAAAAAAATAATTTATTTGTATTTTATGTACATTGATGTTTGCCTATACATATGTCTGTGTGAGGGTGTCGAATCCCTTGGAACAGAAATTACAGACAGTTGTGAGCTGCCATGTGGGTGCTGGGAATTGAACCCAGGTCCTCTGGAAGAGCCGCCAGTACTTTTAACCTCTGAGACATCTCTCCAGCCTCTTATTAACTCTTAAATGTCAGAGTGCCCAAGAAAAATCCCCAGGCCAAAGCTGCTGCAGTTATTATTCAAATTCTGACATGATAACCAGCTAATCTAACTTTGTTGCTATACATGTCACATAATTGCCTGAGTGATTAGTGGGAAGAGGTTTGCAATCTGATCTGCAGCCAACTCTTCTAGCCCATTGAATTAGTTAACCCTTTCAAGTTTACTTTGTTTTGACTGTCTCGTCCTGAGTAAGACAGAAGTTTAAAAAATGTCTCATAACCTCATAAAGAGACCTCTGGCTTCTTTATGTGTCACAACCTCCAAGGCGTAAGGAAGACCTTCCAGTAGATAAGGGTATCTCCCTAAAAGCGGGAGGGGTAGCATGTTCAGGACTTTCCTGGGGAAGCTTAGAAGCAGTACTCCTGGGAGAAGGCATAAATGATTCATAAGGAATTTTCCATCAGTCCAATATCCCCAACTTGTACAAATATTAAAAGTGTCCCAAGTATGCAACCGGTGGAGATAAAGATCAAAGGTGGCGTGGCGGCCATCATGCGGCTCAGCTCTGCTGGATCTTTGTCAAGCAGCTGGCTGGCCTTACGACTTTTGCCATTCCCATCAGATATGGCTGTGCCACAAGCACAAATTGGTGCAAGTATTCTGATTACTTCGGCCTTTATAAAAGGTCTTTGTAAAATCTGAAAGGTCTTGATGGCTTTTAAAGAGCTAGCTGGCCTCAGCCATGTTGCCTTTAGTAACTGTGTGCACCAAGGAAGCAAAATGTTGACAATTAGTTAAACACTCAATTTGACATCTAAGCCTACATCTAGTTGTTTTTTTTAACCCATTGGATGCAGAAGCTGGAGCTTGGGAAGTTCACTCTGCAGAGTGACTACCAGAGTAACACTCAAGCCAGTATATCAGAGAAACCAGGCCTGCCTGTTCCCGCTGACGCCCTATTGCCCTGGACTTAAAAGATGGGGATTTGATGGTGGGAGGGTGGAAGGTTTGGAGTCCACAGTGCCTGGAGGCCCCTGGGTGAACGAGACATGTCTGATAGTACTTTTGTAGGGAAAGCTGCACGTTTTGCCTCCAGTCAGACATTTTATTTTTATTTTGTCATTTGGAGTTTTGGGGATGGGATCTCCCTATGCTTGTTTCTCCAGTGTTTTGAAGCCACTGATTTGGATGTCGTATGTGTATAACAATGCCATAATGGGGCTGGTGAGATGACTTGGGAGTGCCAGCACTTGCCACCAAGTCTGATGACCTGAGTTGGATTCCCAGTAGACACATGATAGAAGAGAGGCCGCTTCTACATGTTGTCTGTCCTCTGATCTCCACATACTTGCCATGGCACGTGTGTAGTCACATACATGCATGTGCACATACACACACACACACACACACACACACACACACACACACACGCTAGACATAAAGATGAAATAAAAATGCCACAATGAAACCCATTTTTATGCTAACATAAAAAACATTTGCCGGGCGTTGGTGGCGCACGCCTTTAATCCCAGCACTCGGGAGGCAGAGCCAGGCGGATCTCTGTGAGTTCGAGGCCAGCCTGGGCTACCAAGTGAGTTCCAGGAAAGGCGCAAAGCTACACAGAGAAACCCTGTCTCGAAAAACCAAAAAAAAAAAAAACATTCATTGAAACCATGTATATATTCAGAACACCATGTCATAACATGCCTAAGTATTTTATAAAATCATCTATCTTCATGTATGTCACATGGGCATACACACAGTCTAAGATTTGAAACAGCACTTATTTGCTCCTCAAGAATAAAATTCCTTAGAATGGGAATGCTTCCACGGCAGAGGCTGAATGTCATCCTTCAAGCTGCTCGTGGGATGTGTTAAGAGCACAGTGTTCATCTGTCTTCTTTTGTTGTTGTTTTTGTTTTGTTTTGTTTTTCAAGACAGGGTTTCTCTGTGTAGCCCTGGCTGTCCTGGATCTCGTTCTATAGACCTGGCTGGCCTCGAACTCACAGAGATCCACCTGCCTCTGCCTCATGAGTGCTGGGATTAAAGGTGTGCACCACCATGCCAGGCTATATATGTCTTCTTTAAATGATCAAACAAATACATTATCTCAGACAGGAATAACTGACGATAATCCCAGCCTTTCATTCATTATAATTTGTGTTGTGGCTACAAACTGACTTAAGGAGTAAGGGTGAAAAATACTTTAATAAAATCTGATTTTCAAGTGATCATTTCCACCTGGAATATGTACCTCAAAGGCATGATGACCATGTTTTAGTTGTAAAACCGCACGTGGAAGCATCTCTCACTAGTACCAAAGAGTTCTCATGCAACACATTGACAGTAACTCACATAGTGAAAGAAGTCAAGATACACCAAGGCCATACCGTTTGTTCTTTGATAGAATTCTCGATTCCAGCTTGAACCATTAGGTCATCAACATTTTTCTGTAAGTCCTCGATGCGACTTCCCATTTCTTCCAGTACAATGTCAAGGAGAATGGCACATGGTCCAGTTAGCCCGACTCATGGAAGGTTCCCGCTTTAACCTGCCCTTGCTCTGCACAGGTCCCTGGGAATGTGTGGCAGAGCAGCTTTCAGTGAGGAAGTCAGGCTGTCCAAAGTCAGCATCATTACTCTTCCCTCAGCTTTTCTTAGCACATCGTATTTTACCGTCAGCTGTGGACTACGTTTGAAAACAACCCCCCCCCCCCCCCCCCACCCCACCCCCAGCTTGTTCATAGGCTTGAGGACTTGAGTTTGGTAAGCTTTAGCCAAACTCTGAGTATAACTATGATGGGAATTAGTTCTTTTTAAAACCAACTTCTTGGTGGTTTATTTTTTAAAAAGTACTTAGTGTGTGTGCATGATGACTGGTGTGTGTGTGTGTGTGTGTGTGTGTGTGTGTGTGTGTGTATGTGTGTAAATGACACAGGTTTGAAGGTCAGGGGACAACTTCCTGGAGGTAGTTCTGTCTTTTCAGGATGGATCCCATGGATGGAACTAAGGCTTGGCAGCAAGCGCTCTTCCAGGCTGAGTCATTTCAACGGCCCACTTCACTTGATTTATTATTTCAGATTTATTTATTTGTAAGTGTTTTGTATTTATGTATAAGTGTTTTGCCTGAATGTATGTATGTTCACCACAGACATGCCTGGTGCCTGAGGAGACCAGAAGGGAGTGTAGGACCCCCTGAAACTGGAGTTACAGATGATTGAATGCCACTGTGTGGGTGCTGGGAACCAAACCTGGGCCCTCTGCAAGAGCAGCACATGCTCTTAATGGATGAGCCATCTCTTTAGCTCCTTAATATGATTTTTTAAAGTGAATTTAATCATGTAAAAAAAACTCTTAGATTGGGCAAGTCTTAGGGCAGATGTTAACCTAGATTAACATAAACTGTAAACATTTGTATTTTATTTTTAAATTTTATAAAACAACTATATTCCAATGAACTCACAAGTAGAACCATCACAGAACCAGTTTAAGCAAGTCACTCAGACACTTGCCAAGTCCCAACTGGCCATTCTAAATATACAGAGGTTCACTGACATGTGGAGTTGGGACTGAACATGCGATTCTAACCGATTTCATTCTTCTGAGACAAAACACTGACTGGCTTGTTCCAATCAAATGGAAGGTATGTCCTAGGAATGTCTCCTTGCCAGACACCATCAACACCACTCTCTCAGGTCCCCCATTGCTACGGAGTCCGTGCTACAGCCCAGACTGGCTCAATTAGGCTCAGCCAGGCAGTCCCTCAGCCAGAGCTGGGCCTCTGCTCTCTGAGCTCTCTACTGGCCATTCAAATGCCCTGCATTGCCAGCCAGTCAGGAAGCAGAGCCTGCGACAAGCGAATAATATTTAATACACCCGATGCCACACAGAAGCACAAATGTAAACTCTGGGAAGCCATGTGTAAGCAATCAGACACCACTATCAGAGAACAAGACGCTGCAATGAGACACAACCCAAAGGCTTCACAGTGTTTAGTAAGACCAGGAAAGGATATTTCTGAGGTTTAACGTCGTAGTCAGGGCTCGGAAGTGGTCTTCAAGCTCATGAAGTAGATTTTCTGCCTGAAAATGAACCTTAGGTAACTGAATAAGGTATTTATTATTAGTGTAGGACACTGTAAATATCATGGAGTACCTAAACATACATGCCCGTTGATTTTTGTTTTGTTTTTCGGTTTTGTTGTTTGAGACAGGGCCTCCCTATATATTCCTGACTGGGCTGGAACTCTATGGACCTAGCTGACCTCCAGTGTTCAGTGATCTCCTTCTGCCTCGCAGTGTTGGGAATGTAAGTTATTCCCCACGGTGCAGGGCACTTGTTTTGTTTTTGAGGCCGGGTGTGTTTATGTACCTCAGGCTGGCCTGGGACTCAGATCCTCCTGCCTCAGCTCTCTAAAATTGGGATTACAGATCTCTGCCATCATGAGCACTGTGATAGAAAAGATCTAAAGCATGAGAGCGGAGGAGTAAGTCGTCTCACTGTAGATGTTAACACAGGAATCATTCAGTCCAGGGTGAATCAAAGGCCAGTGGCCCCTTTGTGCTTTGGCCGTTTAATAGTGTACGGCACAAAGTGTACAGAAATGCTACTGTGGTTTTCGGTTTGTTTGATGCTTTAAAGTCCACACATCCTGTGTGAGTCTACCTTGTGTGATCCCTGTCCCAACACTTTTGGTGCCCATCCTGCCAACGGAACTGCAGGTCCTGGACCCTGGACCCTGCGCTCTTCTGTGTAGGTTGGTTCCCTATGGCAGGTGGCCTTTCAGAACAATGTAGATGAAGTGGACTCTAGCAGATTCTTCTTTGAAATGGGACCAACGTAAGGACCCCTCAGGGAGACAGACTTGCCTTGGCAGTGGCCAGAGAAGACACCAGAGGGGGAGGGAATGGGGCAGGGCTTGGGCTTGAGGCGGAGCCTTTAGGAGGGAAAGGAGGGGTGGGTGGGATCTGGGACATTGGGGCGGGACCTGGAGGAAGGGAAAAGGACTCTAAATGGCTAGAGACGTAGGATAGGACTGAAGTGGGGGAGGGGGAGAGGCTGAGCACGGTATGGGACAAGGATCCCGGCTCTGTAGGAACAAGTTTCATCCCCAGCTGCCAAGCGTCCGCCATCTACCTCTTTGGCTCACAACTTCGGTTCCCTAGACCCCCTATGGCTGCTATGGCCTTGATCCCTTCCAGTACCCAAGTCCGCGACCTCAGTCCACAGAGCACTAGGGCACGCGTCACTCACCGCGTTCTGCAGTACGTTCCCGCAAGGAACTTCCGGCGCCCGGGCGTCCATCTGCACTGGCGCAGCAGTGAGGGGTCCTGGGTCTTGGGTGGACCCAGCGGGTGTCGCGCTTTGGGCTGAGCACTGGCAAACCCGGAGATCGCGAGCGAGCGCGGGGGCAGGTGCGGACCGGACCAGCAGCCGGCCAATCCGGCTTTGCTGCGTGTTCTCATCCTTCAGAGGAGGTGACCTGGGAGGAACTCTGTCGGTACTTATTTATTCTTGTTACTGTGGTACAGTAAACACGACAGGATGATGAGCACCCTAGCCTCTTCCGAATGCACAGTGCAATGCATAACACACCCACTCTGCCCCTCCATCTCTAAACCTTCTGGCCTCACACTCAGTACCCATCAAACAGCAAGTGACCCTCCCCTCTTGCTCTTCCGATCCCACACCCTGCTGTCTTCCGTCTAGGTACAAACTTTCATATGATGTGCCACCTCTTACTGGGGACCTCACAGCTGCCAGCGGCCGATGGCACACCACACTGAACAACTGGATCTATTACTGCAAATCTGTCAGTGGCTTCACTGATGCTCAAGTCTGATTTCACTGTGGGTCTGGAAACGAAGATCTCAGGACCCCTCTTCTTTTTTAGGTCTGAGTTGTGGTCACCTTGTGGGTAACTTCCCAGGGCCATGCTTTTTTCTATCAGTTGCCGGTGTTGTTTTCACGTTTGCATTCCTTGGGCTGAAAGTCGGAAGGATGAGCAGATTGTGTCTATTTAGGCCACCTCAATAGAGCCTAACGCAGAAATAACACATGGATGCCGGGGTGCTGCGTATGTTTGAATCGATGCGGGCAGTGCAGCGTGGCTGAAGTGATGGTTCACTGGTTAAGGGCACTTGCTGCTTTTCCGAGGACTAGGGTTTGGTTCCCAGAACACCACGTGGCTGCTAGACGGTTTGTAACTCCAGTTCCAGGAGATCTAGTGCCCTCTCCTGGCTGCCACGGGCATTGCATGTACATGGTGTGCTTACAGACCGGAAAACAACCCTACACATAAAAGTAAATAAAACTTTGAAACTTAAACAGAACATGGCCTTACAGGCAAAGGCAGCCAACACCATTGATCATCAGCACCCACGATGAGCCCCTGCTCCACACCCATGGGGATGCCAGGGGAATGTAGACTCGGGCAGCCCCTTTGGAAAATACAGGAAACAGGGTTCACCACATAACTACATTCCACTCCTAGGTGTGTGCAAGACACAGCAGCACACACCCACACAGAAACATGCACACCTTTTGTAGCAGGACTCACTCATCACAAGAGTCAAGGAGGAAATAACCGGATGGGCAAGCAGATGAGGTATGTGCACACATGAATACCATTCCACAACCAAAGGAGTGTAATACTGGTACACACTACACGAACTTCAAAAACATCAAAGGTCCCCTATTAAACCACTCCATTATAAGAAACATCAGTAACTGACTGAGAATGTCACAGAGACAGCACCTTACTGGTTGCTACAGTGTGAGGAGGGAGAGGGGGAGAAGCTGCCTCATAGGTAAGGGGTTCCTTCTTGAGGGACAAATTTCCTGACATTAGATTGCAGTAATGGCTACACAATTTGTGTATATACTAAAAACCATTGGGTTACTTATTTGAGTGAATTTCATAGTATGTGAATTATATATCAATGAATGTGTTTAAATGGTAAATTTTAAATATATAGACAGTTTGCCTTTTGGGTCTGTGGTGGTTTGAATAAGAATGGCCCCCATAGGCTCATGTATTTGAACGCTTACTCATCAAAGAGTGGAACTCTTTAAAAGAATGAGAAGGATTAGGAGGTGTGGCCTTATTGGAGGAAATGTGTCACTGAGAGGTGGGCTTTGAACTTTCAAAAGCCCATGTCAAGCCCAGTCTGTAGATGTAACCCACCGTCTTATTAAATAAGAAATACAGAGCCAATGTAAAGATAAAAGCCCAAGAGGTCAGAGCTAAGAGCCTTACCCGCCTGCTGCAGCTAGCTTCTTCAGCCAAGAGACCTCTCCGAAAGAGAGCTACTTCCTGTGTGTTTGTCTTATAAAGACTTCCTGTTCTGCCTTCTCATTGATTGTAAACCCAACCACATGATCATTTCATCACTGCCTGTCTGTGGTCACTCCAGGTCTTCTGTGGTTGGTATTGAGATTAAAGGCATGTGTCTCCAATGCTGGCTGTATCCTTGAACACACAGAGATCTACCTAGTTCTGCCTACCAAGTGCTGGGATTAAAGGCGTGTGCCTCCTTCAGCAAATCCTACCTGTGTGCACCACCACAGCCAGCTTTCGCTATGGCTTGCTAATAGCTCTGACCCCTAGGCAACTTTATTTATTAACATACAAATAAAATCACATTTCAGTACAAATAAAATACCACTATACCAGTCTCCCTCCCTCCCCACCAATTCCCCCCAATCCCCTCCCCCTTGACCAGCAGAACAGGAAGTAGCTCTCAGCTACTTCTCCAGGGCATGTGTGCCACCATGCTCCCCACCACGATGATAATGATTAACTCTCTGAAACTGTAAGCAAGCCCCCAATCAAATGCACCCTTTTTATAAGAGTTGCCTTGGCCATGGTGTCTCTTCACAGCAATAGAACAGTGACTAAGACAATGTTCTTTTAAGTCTTTGTCTAATTTTCTTTCTCTGAAAGGGACTGAGACAGAAACTGCTGTGACTAGTACAGACTGAACTCTAATAAGAGTAGTGTGGTGGTCTGAAAGAAAATGGCCCCCAAAGGGTGTGGCCCTATTAGGAGGTGTGGCCTTGTTGGAGTAGGTGTGGTCTTGTTGGAAGAAGTGTGTCCCTGTGGAGGCAGACTTTGAGGTCTCATACATGTTCAAGCCATGTCCAGTGAGACAGACCATTTTCTGTTGCCTTTGGGTCAAGATGTAAGAACTCTCAGCTCCTTTTCCAGCACCATATCTATCTGTGTGCTGCCTTGCTTCCTGCCATGATGATAATGAACTAAACCTCTGAACTGTAAATGAGCCTCCTCAATTAAGTATTTTCCTTTATAAAAGAGGCTGTGGTTATGGTGTCACTTCACAGCAAGAGAAACCCTAAGACAAGTAGGGAGGGGTGTGAGCTGGCCCTGCATGGCCCCCAGTCAGTCTAAGCAGCCTGAGTCAGCCTGTGTAGCAGCAGCAGCAGCTGACTTCTCTTTGCAGACAGCTGTAAGGAGATCTGGGGACCTAGAGTCTAATCCAGGGTGTTCTATCAGAACTGCACTAGAGATTCAGAGCCCAGGACTCACTAGAGCCACTTTAAGAAGGAAAAGGGAATATTTCTGGAGCGATAAGACCAAGGCTTTGGCAGGGCTGGCTTCACCTGGCTGGCCCGGCTTCAGTCTGTCAGGGCCCAGAACAAATGGTCTTCCAGTTACCTTAAAGACATGAGGCTGTTTCACAATGGTGTCCTCACTCCCTTGGGCCTTTTTAGTTCATACAATGGTGTTTCTGACATCCCCTGCCAGCATAGCCAGCCTCAGGCAGGGCATGGTGAACTGGTAGACACCATGGAGCCAGATTCGGTTCAATCCAAGCAGTGACAGAGCCTTGGTGTGGCTCAAGCTAATGAATGCACACATCCTCCACACGTTTAGCTTTTCACATTGCAGACAACATAAGAACAGCAATCAGTAAGCAGAGCCTGGACCACAGAAGCCTAGGACCAGATATGCAGACTAGCAGAGGTTATCCCCACCAGTGAGGTCTCTCAGGAGGCTCCCATGTCTGGCCTAGCCTCACTGGATATTTCAGCTCTGTGTCCAGACCAGCCAGAGCAGAGCCAAGTGGCATCTAGATAAAGCATTATGAAAGCAAAGACCTCCAGACCCCTCCAGAGACTCGGAGGTCAGGTAGACAAAAAGCCTGTTCCAGGGGTCCTGTTGGAAAAAACTTGGGTACACCCTTTAGGAAGCCTGACAGGCTCCCCAAGACAGGAGTAAGAGCACCCCCTGGGGGGGCATCCACAATCTCTCTCTAATCTGAAAGTGGGACATACAAGAGTCACAAGCAGAGAAAACCAACTATGGGACCATGAAATATTTCAGAGGAACATTCCAGAAGTGGAACCATTGTAGAGGGTGGCAATGTCCTTGATGTGGTTGGGATGGAATGGAGACAGTTCTTGGGGTCAAGATCAAGATACGGGGTTAAAGCAATGCATCTTGGAGGTGTTGTTTGCTTTTACTCTTTTGGGGGCCCGCCACCCAGCTCCCAAATAAATCACCCGTGGAGGCTTATACTTATACTGAATTATAAATGTCTGGCCTTAACTTGGTTTGTTTCTAGCCAGCTTTCCTTAACTTAAATTATCCCATCTATCTTTTGCCTTTGGGCTTTTATCTTTCTATTTCTGTGTACCTTTCATTATTTCTTACTCCGTGGCTTGCTGTGTAGCTGGGTGGCTGGCCCCTCATGTCCTCCTCCTTTTCTGGTTACTTCTTCCTTCTACCTCTTCCCCCAGATTTCTCCTTCTATTAATTCTCTCTGCCTGCCAGTCCCACCTATTCTTTCTCCAGTCTTGCTATTGGCTGTTCAGATCTTTATTAGACCATCAGGTGTTCTAGACAGGCACAGTAACACAGCTTCACAGAGTTAAACAAACGCAACATAAAGGAAAGTAACACATGTTAGAATAATATTCTCCAACATCTCGGTGCAACTCTCAACCTCCTTTCTCCCATCACTGAGGAGCCACACGCAGAGCCTGCTTGTGAGCACAGAGAGGAGCCTCCTTGTATTGGGCCAGGACAGAAACCGGAACCATGCTGGTGGGGCTTACAGGTGGGAGAGGAGGCTCTACCAGCCGGTTCCTCACTGCCATTGCATCTCCAGTTCTGCCTCTCCCCACAGAACATGGACCGCTGCGCTTCTCTTTCTCGCCCATCTCTCCACCACATACTTGCTCATCATAGTGGCGCCCACCTGGCATGGCGCTGGGCTGGTCTTTCTGCCTGGCCCCACTTGCCATTACTGAAAAATCCTGCTTTCCTACTTGCTTGGTTTAAGACAAATGCAACTGGAAAACTGCACCAGTGGAGAAGGGAGGACTCGAGAGGCTGGATTAGAGGCACCCAGTACTTACCTGCTCTGTGAGACAGAGCTGAGGATACTCCAAAAGTGGGTACATCTAGAGGGGTCTCACATTCTTCTGCAGGACAGTCACCTACCCAGTAAGAACAAAGAGGAGTAAAACAGCTTCTGCTGCACTGTCCACACTGAGTCCTCCCTGAGACTCCTCTCTGCTAGCCTGCTGTCACCCCACGTCACGGAGATCCTGCGGTTCTCGGGAAAACAGGCTGAAGACTCAAGTTCCTATTCATGCAATGGATGATGCAGACCGCTGCACAGAAGAATGTGGAACCAACTCTCAATTAGAAAATGCATTTTATCTGGATAGGTGAGTGCTTCATGGTAAGTCAAGGCCGGGGGAAGCTGGGGGAGGGCTGCCTGCTGGCACATCCAGCTGCTATCCTGCCCTCTGGACCTCAGCAATGAAGGGTTCTGGTTCTAGGGCCTGGTAATAGGCTAGCAGCTGCCTGTGGGCAACTGGATGTTCATTCACACCCATGTATAGCTACCCTGTTGCTGACATGTTCAGGGGACTCTCATGCAACCTTAAAAAATTTTTTTTTGTTAATTCTTTAAGCATTTTATACAATATAATTTGATCACTTCATTCTCCTCCCCAACTCCTACCAGATCCTCTCCCACCTCCCTACCCACCCAATTTCAGGTTCTCTTTCTCTCTCTCTCTCTCTCTCTCTCTCTCTCTCTCTCTCTCTCTCTCTCCAATGAAAGGAAAGAAGGGAGGGAGGGGAGGAGGGAGAGAAGAAGGGGAGAGAGAGAGGGAGAGAGAGGGAGGGAGGAAGAACTTACGAAGTCCAGTTCATGGAATGTGGTCAACATGCCAGGGTCACCCCACTGAAGGAAGCTGACTTTTCCTCACCCCGCTGCTGTCAGGTGGCAAGACCTCCTTAGCAAGGGGTGGGATGTTGTGTCCACTTATGCTCTCTCTTCTGGGATTTTGTCTGGCTTGGGTTTGTGAGGGTCCTGTGCATGCTGTCACAGTCTCTCTGAGTTCGTCTGCGCATCTGCCCTCCAGTGCCTGGAAAACACGGTTTCCTTGAAGTCATTCACCACATCTAGCCCTCACTATCTTTCCACGCCCTCTTCCACACACATCCCTGAGCCTTGAGGGGAGGGGTAGGATGTGGACAATACATTTGGGGCTGAACATTCCAAATTCCCTTCTTCTCTGCACGTTGACCAGTTGTTGAGTTTCTGTGTAAATTGGCATCTACTGCTAGAAGTTTCTCTAATGAGTATTGAGAAATGTGCCAGCCTATGGTTAGAGCAATATGTCATTAGGAATCCTTTCATACTGTGTTCTTTTAGCACAATGTTCTGTCTGTGCTCAAGTTCTCAACATTCCTAATGCTGTGACCCTTTAATGTAGTTTCCCATGTTGTAGTGACCCCAACCATAAATTTTTCATTGCTATTTCATAACTAATCTTGCTACTGTTATGAATTGTAATGTAAATATCTGTATTTTCCCAGGCTCTTAGGTGACCCCTGTGAAAGGGTCATTCAACTGCTAAAGGGGTCATGATCACAGATTGAGAACCACAGTAAATTTCACAGAATAATAGTAGTAGGTTTTCTTCTAGGATCCATGTCCTATCTAGTGTCAAGTTCTTGGCCTCATTAACAGTGTTACGTATGAGTTCCATCTCATGGAGTAGGCTGTAAATCCAATCAAAATGTGGTTGGCTACTGACTGTGTCAACACATTATTATGAAAATATCTCTTACATTCTAAAAGATCGGAACTTTTGCAGGACCTAACAGACAGGTTAATAAAAATGAAATTTAAGCTGGGTGTGGTGGCACATGCCTGTAATCTCAGCACTTAGGAGGCAGGTGGATCTCTGGTACTTGGAGGCCAGCCTGGTTTAGATAGTGACCTTGAAGTCCGTTAAAGATTTAAGGCTGCTAGTCTACTGTGTACTCAGCCTGCTGTCTTAATTAGGGTTTCTATGGTTGTGAAGAGACCCTGACCACAGCAACTCTTATAAAGGAAAACATTTAATATGGGTTGTTGTATAGTTCAGAGGGTTAGTCTGTAGACGAATTTCTAAATGGTCTTAATAAATAAAAAACATGGAACCAAATATAGGGGTGAAAGCCTTAGAGAGATCAGGGAAATAGGGAAAGCCACCAGCCAACCTTACCTCACCAACTCTGCAGCTTCCAAATGTGATATATTTCCTGTCTATCCACGTCTATGTGCCTTGCTGTTCTGCCATCTGATTTGCTCTCTCTGTTCAGTTATATCCCTTCCTCTTCCTACACAGCTTTGTCACTTCCTGTCTATCTGTACAGACCTCCAGACCTCTATGGTTAACTAGTTTTGGAATTTAAGGCGTGTGTGCCACCACACCTGGCTCTGTTTCCAGTGTGGCCTTGAACACACAGAGATCCTGCCTGCCAAGTGACAGGATTAAAGGCATGTACTAACATTGCATAACTTCTTTATTTACTTATAATGTCTGTTCCCATTCCTCTGATCTCCAGGCAAGCTGTATTTATTAAAGCACAAATAAAATATCACCACATTAGTCCATTATCATCATGGCAGGAAGCATGTTGGCACACAGGCAGACATGGTACTGGAGAGGTAGCTGAGTGTTCTACATCTGGATTTGCAGGCAGCAGGAAGAGACTGTGACACACTGACCAGACTTGAGCTTCTGAAACTTCAAAGCCCATCCCCTAGGGACACACAGCAAGGGCTCACCTACTCCAACAAGGCCACACCCCCTAACAGTGCCATTCCCCATGAGCCTATGGAGGCCATTTTATTTAAACCACCACATTTGTCTTTAAGAGGACACTGTGACAACCAACCTCACTTGACTTGGATTTCTCCTGTAATCATGTAATCTAAGCTAAAAAATAGCTTTAATCTTTTTTGGTTTTTTGCTTTGTTTTTCAAGACAGGGTCTCATTATGTACCTCTGGGTATCCTGGATCTTACTATGTAGACCAGGCTGGCCTGAAGTCATAGAGATCCACCTGCCGCTGCCTCTTAAAGTGCTGGGATTAAAGGCATGTGCCACCACACCCAGCTTTAATTTTAAATTACATCCTTCATGTCCTTCACCCAGAATAATGTATGCGTGTATATATACATGTGTTATAGTAATAAATGCCAAAACAGTAATAAGTTGAAAGCAACCTAATACGATAAATATCCATAAATGCTGGAAACAGCACACAGATTGTTATCTGGGTCAGTTGGAGTCAGTAATAAAACCCCGTTAAAGACTTCTGATAAGTGGGCTGGAGAGATGACTCATTGGTTAAGAGCACTGATTGCTCTTCCAAAGGACTCTGGTTCGATTCCCAGCATCTACATGGTGGCTCATAACTGTCTGTAACTTCCAGTTTCAAGGGGATTCCAGTACCTTTGTCTGAACTCCTCAGGTACTGCACATGCATGATTCATAGACATACACACAGGCAAATTCTTTTTTAATTTTATGCAGATACACACATAAAATAAAAGTAGGTAAAACAAAAAAAATTTCTGTGAAGTATCTCTCTTTCCTTTCCCATATAATTCTTTCTGTCCATTAGAAACAGAGCAAAGGCCCATTGTTACAGAGAGACACAGAGACACAGACGAGAGATTCACAAGCCAGCATTCATGCCGGCACACTCAGATTCTTGTAACAGCGGACAGGAGAGAGATGGAAGACACGGGGAGAGAAGGAGAGAATTCAAATCCGAGCTTGCTCCTGGTCAAACTACTCCAAAGCGGAAGTGCTCTGATGCCTTCCCTAATGCAAGAGTGCAGGGCTCTCACTGGCCCCGGCGAGGCAAACACTGCACACAGGTTTTGCCCGTTTACACTTTTCCTTTCCCTTGCTAAAAATGTTACACGCCTACAGCTAGCCCCCGGGGTCTAGTCCCTTATTTGGCCACCGACTCATCCCTGAGACAAAACACCAGGGTCCAACAACCCAAATTCGCCATTTGGCTAATACATCCAATCAGGACTTACCAACTCACCCTAGCACAGACTCCTCCTTTCCCCCTTAAAAACCCACTCCTGAGGCAACACCCTCTCTTGCTCTCCTCCTTCTCTTACTCTCTTGCTTGCTTGCTGCTGCTGCTGCTGCTGCTGCTGCTGCTGCTACTCAGCAGCCGCCGCCGCCGCTGCCTCTTCAGCTCCACCCCCACCCCGCCTTGCCCTCCATGGTGCTGAGAATTTGGTGTCTGGGTTTGTCCGGTACTGATTCCGAGGGGCCAACCTCCCTTTCGAACATGGATGAATTCTGGGTACTCTACCGTTCACGTCACTATTGCATCAGTGTGCATGTCTGGCTTTGCACGTCCTAATTGCAGCTTGCAGGGCACATAGCACTATGAATTCCAGCCAGTAGGGATGAAGCTTCCACCGGCCACATTTCTTCATGTTCTGTGACATAACTATGTGGTATTTTACTATCAAGTTCTGGGGGTAACCAATAGTATTGGCAATAGCCTGTAATGTTTGGGGTCGGGGGGAGGTCTATGGGACCACATTGGCCAAAAAACTCAAAAAGGTAAATTCTTGGTAGAGTTTTATGTCTCGCTGGGATATTGAACCCCCATTATAGGGTAATTCCACTTAAACTTTTATAGATGTATTTACTTCAGGAAGCTTCTATACTCTAGTAGGTTTCTAAATGGCTTTTCAAAAGGCCTTTTGTTGTTATTTTTTGCTTTTTTCTCTTTTGGGGAGCCTGCCACCCAGCTCCCAAATAAATCACACATGGAGGCTTATTCTTACTTATAAATGCCTAGCCTTAGCTTGGCTTATTTCTTGCCAGTTTTCCTTAACTTTAAATTACCCCACCTACCTTTTGCCTCTGGGCTTTTCCCTTCTCTTACTTCTGTAAATCTTACTTTTACTGCATGGCTTGCTGTGTAGCTGGGTGGCTGGCCCCTGGAGTCCTCCTCCTCCTCTGGCTATTTCTTTTCCTTTTCCCCAGATTTCTCCTTCTATATATTCTCTCTGCCTGGCAGTGCCACCTATCCTTTATTCTGCCTTGCTATTGACCATTCAGTTCTTTATTAGACCATCAGGTATTTTAGATAGGCACAGTAACACAGCTTCACAGAGTTTGACAAATGCAACATAAACAAAAGTAAGACACCTTAAAATAATATTCTACAACAGCCTTTAGTGTTAGTTATCCCTCCTCATGTTTCCTCCTCTATCCTGCCCTCCCATCCTCTCCTACTACTCTTTCTGTATTATTGAAATTATCGTTAAAATTTTTGTAAAAGAACTCTTTTGGTGGTAACTATTTGAGTGTGCAGATTTAAGTATATTTTGGTTTCTTTTAAAAACAGTTGAAATATCTTTGTAATGTATGCTTTTTTAAAATGCAGTGTTGAGTTATGGGTAACCTCCCACATACTGGGATCATAGATTACCTTTGGCTCAGTTCAGCTTGCAAGGCTGCATTTTGAGCTCTTTCTGCTCCATCTTCTTTGGCCTGCTTTTCTGTGTCTTTTTAAATCTGCGCTCCCCTGTGACGATGCATGCCATTGTACTTAAAGGCTCCCTGGACAGTTCCCAATCTTGAGTGGGTCCAGTTCAAGATGCTTAATGCAATCACACCTGCAAAAACAAGATCCCCCCCCACATGACAGCTTGCACAACTGTCAGAAATTAGGGTAAACATCTCTGGGGGCCATTCTTCAGCCCTGCACTGCTCTGTTGGCTTTCTTCCTTGGGAATTCGAGGATTCAGGTGCTAGTGGAGCACCTGGGAAGAACTGAATGTCCTTGCACACAGATACTCTAGACCAAGGGCTCAGAACCCAAATATGGTGATGTTAAAAAGCACGTACAACTCTACAGATGGTACCTTGCCTTACCAGAGACCACCATGGTGTGCAGTACTGGACCAGAATGCAAGATTGTGTGCACTTATTTGGGCTCCTGGAGGTGCCTCTGGCACATGCTGAGCAGTAAGCCCCCACTTGTGTGTCCAGGGCCCCTGGGATATTCAGGACAAGCAAGGTGACCACATGTAACCCCTTAAAAGCATCATGAGAGTCGGGGGGTGGGGCAAGGGAATCTCAGGGTTTTGGGGGCCGCCGGGGGTGGGGGTGGAGGTGGGGGAGTGGTTGAGCATGTGCTAAATGGGAACGCCTACTGCCCCTCCCCCAGTCGGGCCATGGCTTCCTTCTGTTTATTCTTCTCCCTCCTGTTCCTTCCTGGTGTTGAGTATTGAGTGTGTTGATCCAGGAAGTGGCTTGGGGGGCTGTGGGCTCTGCTGGAGGGAAAAGCACTTCCTGTGTCTTCTTGGCCCCTGGACAATCGGGCTTCTTTGGAATTGATCTTCGGTAAGTCTTATAATGATTTACCACAAAACGAACCAGCTGGGAAACGGGCACCACCTGGTGAGATGGGTGGGGGGTCAGTGTTGTGTTCTGGGGGCGGGGCGGGGGGGGGGGGGGGCGGGGCGGGGGCTGCCCTGCTCATGTTGCCCCTCCTATACAGAAGGACGACGCCGGGCAGACTTTGATATGTTTCCTATTGTTTGCGGTCACCTTCTCATCTGGTGCCTCATTGCATAGGTCACACCTGACAGGCAGGGCAGCAGGTTCTTCTGGTTCAACTTGCCCAGCCTACCAGGGTCCGTCTGAGGTCAGAGACGTACTTGGGAATTCCAATGTTCTTTTCCAGTAAATGAGCACCCGGAGCAGGACTGACCTCACATATGGGGAGGAGGCTCAGTAATTGTAGCGTGCTGACGCCAGCCCTATAGTCGGTAGTCAGTGAGTAGCTCCAAGCTC
>CABHPP010121381.1:0-12901 GCA_902168425.1 Peromyscus attwateri
ATCTTATTTCCAACTTAAATTAGCTAGCTGAACTGATATTCTCCAAGACATAACCACTCTTGGATATATGAGGATAATGTGAATGTAACCTAATATTCTTTGGTCCTAACTAGTAGTTCAAGGACCTGATAGAGTTTATGTATTTTTCTCATCTTTCTAAATCTAGTTGTCAGCATAAGAAGTTTAAGTTGAGTATCATTTCATTTGGGTTTTCTAAAAAAAAAAAAAAAAAATCAAACTCTATTTTTCATTTCTTGGATTAGCTTCCTTATTGTATTCATTTTTATCTTTTTCTTTTTTCTTTCTTTTTTGAGTTGTTTGGCATAGTTATTATCACCCATTGGAATTCTTTATCTGGTAATTCTTCCTGTCATTTTCAATAGGGCCCATTGATATAAGATTTGGATTTGTGGTAGGAGGCATGCTATTTTATTGATATATTTATTTGTATTTTGGTATTTCTATGCTGGGATTTGAACATCTGTAGTTTGTTGGTTGAGTGATTATTTAATTTTTTTTTTGTGTGTGTAAATTGGATCTCTTATTTTCTCAGGGATGTTTACCATGTTCAAGAGAAGGGCTCATTCATAGCAGTGTTGGGATATTGGTTTCTCTATTTGTCTGAAACTTGGGGTTACAACATCTGTTCCAGGTCTTCTGCTTGTTAGCTGTAGTCTGGTGCTTTCAGTGGTTTAGACAAGGAGCTGAGAAGTTTCCTCTGGTCATCATGCAGATTGGTTCTGGGTCTCCAGTCCAGATAGTACAACTATGTGATTTCAGTAATGGGAGCTGGCAGGGATCTGGTGAGTCCCGGGGTGAAGGTATCCCAGAAACATGTGGTGGCTGAAGAGTCCATTTTGTGGGGCAAACTAAGAACTGGCAAGTTTGAAAGAGAGGCTGAACGGCCAGGAAGAGGTCATCATTCTTGTTAAACAGCCATGATATTTCGGGGATACCAGAATGGAAGGGGACTGGGGATGGGAACATGAGTAGCCTACTTGGCTGTCCATGCCATATGGTCCAGCTAGAGAGTACCTGATTGGAAGCAGCCTGAAATCTGGTAAGTCTCCAAAAAGGGGAAAGAAGCCAAAAAGAGGTGGTGGTCTCTGGCAAGCAGCTCAGAGCTTTGGAGTGATTCAGATGGAGGAAGGCTGAGAAGAAGAACACAGGTAGCCTACTTGGGTCTTCATACCACTTGAGATGGTTGGGAAGTCCATGGTGGGCAGATCTGATGAGGCTCTAAGCTATGGAGATGGGCCAGGAAGAGGTGGTCGTGGCAAGTAGCCATAGGGCTTTGTGGTTGCCCAAACTGAATGAGGCTGAGAAGGTCAGGTCTTGTTTTGGTTTTTCCCTTTTCATTTCCTCTTGAATGTGTTAGCACTTTAGGGACCCAATTTACACAATAGTATAAATAACTTAGATATGTCAAACCTTTTCCTATTTATCAAGAATCATGTCTCACCCTTTGTTCAAAAGAACTACAAAATCCCTATATCACTTCCAGGGCCCTGGTTGAATTAACTTTTTTTCTGTTTTGAATTTTTTTCAAAAGAATTAAGTATTATTGCTATTGTTGTTTGTTGTTGTTGTTGTGTGTGTGTGTGTGTGCGTGTGTGTGTGTGTGTGTGCACATGCACATGTACATACACATGTATGTTATGTCATATGTGTGGACAACAGATTTTTGGGAGTTGGTGCTCTCCCTCACACCATAGGTTCTAGGGATCACACTCAGCTCATCAACCTTGTGTAGCAAGTGCTTTTATCTTCTGAGTCCTTTTGCTGGCCCCAAATTGACTTTCTCAACACTCCAATGAACATAGTACTATCCAGCCCAGTGAACTGAGAAACACTGCTTCCCAAAGTAACGCCAGCTCTTCTCCTATTATCTCCTAGACAACGCTGCTGTTCAGGGGAACCTCAGCTAATAAATAACAAGTCTCCCTAATGACATGTGTGAGTCAGTTCCTCGGGACTGATTTTCACCAGGCTGTCTTGGATTAGGCAACATTCGTCTCAAGGAGAGCTGAGTAGTTCTATTCCACAGTTTCTGTACTCCATGGCACTCAGACTCTCCTCACCTGACTCATGTCCCACAGCCTCATGAGACAGGTTTAATGATGCAGAATATCCCTGGGTTATCACAGTTAGGAATTTTTGTTGGTTTTTTTCTGATTCTGAGTCTATGTAGCCCTGGCCATCCTGGAACTCACTATGTAGACCAGACTACCCTTGAATTCACAAAGGTTTATCTGCCCCTAAATCCCAAGCACTAATATTGAAGACATGTTTCACCACACTCAGCCAGTTGATATAAGATTTTGGAACGCTGGAGGGGTGGGAGGAGGGAAGAGGGGGAATCTGTGATTGTTATGTAAAATGAATAAAAATTTTCTTTATAAAAAAAGATGAAGATTTACGCCGGGCGTTGGTGGCGCACGCCTTTAATCCCAGCACTTGGGAGGCAGAGGCAGGCGGATCGCTGTGAGTTCGAGGCCAGCCTGGGCTACCAAGTGAGCTCCAGGAAAGGCGCAAAGCTACACAGAGAAACCCTGTCTCCAAAAACCAAGAAAAAAAAAAAAAGATGAAGATTTTGGTATTATTTATAGGCTCTTGGGTGGAGGATAACACTAGAATAAGGTGATTATCTGCAGCTGCCTCACTACAAAACTTCACCCCAGTATGGGTGAAGACTCATGTAATCTGAATTCCTAGAGTTACCTGAGTAACTTAGAGGCAGTCTCCTCTTTCTTCACAATTTCTTACTGTTTATATGATGTGGGAGAAGTTCATTCTAGAATCTTGTAAATTTCATAGGTTTCCTGAGTCTAATAAGTTTTATGAACTTCCTGAGTCTTAAAAGTTTAGTGAACTTCTACAACTTAAAGTGCCTCCTTTCAGGAAGTAATGTCTCATCTTGGAGGAAATAGCTACTTCTAAATTAACAGAGATAAGATTCAGAATATGCGATATTTGTTTTCTCCACGGGAATGAACTAGGCCCTCTGCATAAGTGAGACAGTTGTGTAGCTTGATCTGCTTAAGGGGCCCCTTAGCGTAGGATCAGGATCCATCCCTGGTGCATGAGCTGGCTTTTTGGAGCCCACTACCTATGGTGGGACACCTTGCACAGCCTTGATGCAGGGGGAGTGGCTTGGATCTGCCTCTACTGAATGTACCAGGGTCTGCTGACTCCCAATGGGAGGCCTTACCTTCTTGTAGGAGGAAATGGGGAGTGGCTGTGGGGGAAGTCTGGAGGGGCAGGAGGAGGGAAGAGGGGGTTCTGTGATTGATATGTAAAATAAATAAAAAATTCTTAATAAAAAAATAAAAAAAATACCCCTCCCCAAAGAAGTTAATATGCATAGAAGAAAAAGAAAACATCATGCCTTCTATGACATTCTACAATGTCTGTGAATGGCTGGTAAATATCAGTGCTCAATGGAGGGTCTAAAGCACTGTAGGTCTTATGAATATGACATGACATAAATAAGGTGATGATCCCTAGTGACAATATGTGTTCCTCAGGAGCCCTCTTTGTGCCCTGTGTCACACTAGTCTCAGAGACCACTGAGGTATTTTCTGGAACTGCTACCAGAGTTCTGCTTTTCTCATCTAAGCATCCTTGTCATTTCTACAACACTATTCCTACAATGGTAGTAGTCTAATGAATTATGGCATTTGAGTCCACTTAACCTCACCCCAGGTCCTTTGGTTGAGCTATCATGTGATGTCCATTGGAACTGGAGTTAGGGATGGTGTGAACCACCATGTGAGTACTGGGAACTGAACTAACATCCTCTACAAGAGCAACAGGTGCTCTTAATTGCTGAGCTGTCTCTCCAGGACCCATAGATGTAACTTTTTAGAAAGGTCGCTCATAATGATTAAGGAAGCAATCCATCATGAGGATGGTACAATTCTAAATATATGTATACTAAACATGAATATGCCTACAGCATGAATCTTAAAAGGTTCTTATTAATAAAATCAAACCTGAGGCCAGTTATTGGGGTGAACACTGGAAGGTCAGAGAAACAGAACGAGCCACAGCTACCACACCTCACCAGTTCCTCAGCTGGTCCTATTTCCTCAGACTGGATGCCCCTGAGTCCTCATCCAGAATGAATCTCAGCTGAACTGCTGCTTGAAAACCTGAATGCTTAACCAGCCGAATGCTTAACCAGCCAAATGCTTCTAGTTTCTGGTCTTCACACCTTATATATCTTTCTGCTTTCTACCACCACTCCCTGGGATTAAAGGCTGGTTTTCTGGGATTAAAGGTGTGTGACCATGCTTGGCTGTTTCCAATGTGGCTTTGAACTCACAGAGATCCAGAGGGATTTCTATCTCTGGAATGCTAGGATTAAAGGCGTGAGTGCCACCATTTTCTAGCCTCTGTATCTAGTGGCTGTCTGTTCTCTGACCCCAGATAAATTTATTAGGGTACCCAATATTTTGGGGAACACAATACCACCACATATGCCCAATTTCATAAAACAAATAGTGCTAGATGTACAGTCATAGATTAAGCTGAACAAAATCATAGTGGGTAACTTCAATACCCAAATTTTACCAATAGACCAATTATCTTAACTAAAACTAGAGAAACATATAAGTTAAATGATATAGATATAATGAACCTAATAGACATCTACAGTATATTCTGTACACACACACACACACACACACACACACCAAATTAATAACATGAGATCCCAATTCAATTCAGAAAATCATTAGAACATATTTTAGAGAGTTGCTTGTCACCAAACAGGAAAATCTAAAAGAAATGAGCTTCTGGATGTATAGACCTACAACAATTGAACCAAGATGAAATAAACAATTTAAACAGATTAAAAAAAGTAATGGTATTAAATCAGTAATAGAAAAATCCCTAAGCTAGGAAAGTTCCAGTTCTAACTGGATGAACTGCTAAATCCTTCCCTAGCTTTAAAGAAGAACAAATGCTCATTCTTCTCAAACTGTTTCATAAACTAGAAAAGGAAAGAATGCTACCAGACTCCTTTTTAATAAATACATACATAAATACATAAATAAATAAAGCCACTATTACTCTAATGCACAAACCAGACAGAGACAGAAGAGCAAAGAAAATTATAGGCCAGTTTCCCCGATGAATATAGATACAGAATTCTCAATAAAGTATTTGCATACTGTATTCAAGAACACATTAAAAAGATTATTCATATTGATCAAGTTAACTTCATTGCTGAGACTCAGGGATAGATCAGCATAATCAAATCAATAAATGAAATACATACCATAAGTGGACTCAAGGACAGAAATTACATGTTCATTTCAATAGCTGCAGAAAAGGCTTTTGACCAATTCCAACCGTTTTTCCTGACAAAAGCCATGCAGAGAATAATAACAGGAACATATCTTGGCATAATAAAGGCCAAATACAGGAACTTTGCAGCCAACATTATACTAAATGCTGAAAAACAACACAAAACAAAACTCTAAGCATTTCCACTTAAAGCAGGAACCAGACAAGACTGTCCACTCTTTTTATTCTTTTCTAGTACAGTTTTTGAAGTTTTAGCTAAAGCAACAGGAAAAGAGAAGGAAGCAAAAGGGATTCAGTTAGGAAAGGAGTTAGCTAATGTGTCCTTGTTTACAGACAATGTGATTCTATTGTACCCAAGGCACATGAGAGATACTACCAGGAAACTCCTAGCACTGACAGACACTGTGCAATGGGGCGGGGCACAAAGTCAATTCATAAAAACCAGTAGTCTTCCTGTACCCTAATGGCAAACACGCTGAGAAAAAAAAATCAAGGAAGCAATCTCATTCATAATTGCTTCAGAAAATAATATGCCATAGAATAAACCTGACCAAGAAAACAAAAGATCTCTACAGTGAAAACCTGAAGATATTGAAGAAAGAAATAAAGATACTGGAAGATGGGAAGACATCCTAAGATCTTTGATTGGAAGAAATGGCTCAGTAATGGCTTTAAAGAAACTTGTTTTGTCTTTTGATAGTACAATGTAATTACATCATTTCCTCATTTCTTTCCTCTTTCTAACTCCTCCCATGCATGTCTTTTTCTCTCTTTTAAAATCAGTATATTGTTTTCTTTGTATCTTCTCCAGGGAAGAGTATACCAAATGATTGTCCAATACAAAATAGCTCTTCAAACATGTACGTATGAGTGACATTATATATACTGAGCAAGCTGTATTTAGGAATGCACAATACACATATATACCTAAGAACAACAACAAAAGATGCCAGGGATGGCTGTCTTATCGAAAATAATGTGCAGATCCAATATGCCTTTTAAAAATCCCCATGATATTCTTCACAGTAACAAAGAAATCTTAAAATTAGCATGGAATCACAAAGACTCCAGGTAACCAAAGCAATTCTGAGCAAGAGTAATAATGCTGAAGATATAATCACATCTAATTTAAATTTATAATACAGAGTCTTAGACAAAATAGCAGCATGGGCCAGGCACAAAAAATAGATACATGTGTTAGTGGAATAGAATAAAAGGTGAAGATATAAACTCTCACAGCTACAGACACTGACTTTTTTTTTTGGAAAAATCAAGTATAAACATTAGAAAAAAGCACCTTTAACAACTGGTGCTGGAAAAACTGGATAGCTGCATGTAGAATAAAACCAGTGCATGGTCTCTCACCCTGCACACAGATCAACTCCCAAAGGACCACAGACCTGAATGTAAAACCTTAAACTTCTACAGAAAAGAGTTGTGGAAACGCTTCAAGACACAGGCATAGGTGAGGACTTTGTGCACAGGAGTCTAGTTAAGAAATGGAGCTAACATGACAAATGAGACCGTATGAAATGAAAAAAAAATTCTACAAAGCAAAGGAATTGTGACTTGAGTGAAGAACTGTTCTACAGAATGGTAAAACGTTTTAGACAGTTATACATCTGACAGATGACGAATGGCTATCATATACAAAGAACTCAAAAAGTGAACAACAAGAAGTAGAACATCCCAATCTGCAATGGACCAATGAAATTAGACACAGTTCTCTAAAGATAAAATGGAAATGCTCAATAAACGTATGGAAAATGTTTGACCTCATTGTCTATTACGGGAATTAAAATCAATACTTCATTGATACTCCACATCACCCCAGTCAGAATGGTAGTCATAGAGGTAACACTAATGAATGATGGCAAAGGTGTGAACAAGAGCTAACCATAACTGCAAGTGGGAATGTAAACTGCCAGCTCCTCTGAAGTCATACTGAAATTTCTCAAAAAATTAATAGATCTTCCCTATGATGCAGATATACCACTCTGGGGTATGATGTAGATATATGACTCTTTGGGTATTTATTCCAAATCAGCCTGTCACAGACATAATTGTATAGCATTTGCTGCAGCACTAGTCATGGTAGCTAAGCTATGGAAACACCTAAGATTTCAAAAACAGAATGGATAAAGGAAACATGATTTATATACACAATGGAATTTCTTCATTGTATAGAAGAAGGAAGTCATGTATGTTCTTTGCAGGAAATTGGATGCAGCGAGAGACTGTAATGTTAAGAGAGGTAAGCCAATAGAAGGGCAGAATATGTTTTCTTTCTATTGTGATTCCTGGTTTTTATGTAGATACACAAAGTCATGTATGTATATATCATGTAAAAGTAGCAATTGAAGTGTTTAGGAGATAAATGAACTAACAGGGGACAAGGGGTAGAAAAGGAAGAGTGGTAATGTTTGGGGAACTATAAACTCAACTAACATATTCAAATGAAAGCTTTACAAGTAAACTTTAGAAAACAAAGAAAGTTTAGATTAATTTCTCTTATGAACATAGATGTAAAAAAATCTCAATAAAATACTTGAAAATGAAACCCAAGAATATGTCAAAAAGATTATCTACCTTGACCAAGTAGACTTCATCTTAGAGATGCAGGGATGTTTCATCATATATAAATTTATAAACATAATCCATCACATAAACAGCCCAAAAGACAAAAGCAACATGATCATCTCATTTGATGCAGAAAAAGCCTTGGCAAAACCCAACATCCATTTATGATAAAATTCCTGGAGAGACTATGGATACAAGGGACATGCCTCACCATAATAAAGGCGCTATAGACTAAGTCCAACAGCCAACATCAATGTGAACTGATAGAAACTCAAATATAGAGTTACTGAATGATGGGGGGAGACAATGCCCCAAGCAGACAATTTTTGCCACCAAGTGAAACTTCCAGAGCTGGGTTTCATCTAATTGAGTTGTTGGCCAAAGCTGTCCCATGGAAACCCCAAAGCTATTGAAGCTATTGCTAAGGTTATTGGTTGCTCTTCACAAACTAATGGTAAGGTCATTTGCTGAAGAAAACACATAACTCATGAACACAGTGACATTCAGTTGGTGCCTAGCTAGAGCCTTCACTCCTTTGACTAGTGTTCAGAGTACTGGAGAGTACTCTGAACTCTATTAGAGGAGAAAGGTAACCACCAGCCCAGCTATAAACCCTGTACTCTATGATGGTGACCTACTTTCATGCTATGCTGGTACAATGGTGGCACAAACATTCTGTGAGTAACCAACCTCTATCTGATTGGATTTAATGCATACTACAAGAGATCGGACCTATGCTGGATACTGATCTGGTGACAAGAACCTGAGAGTAGATAGGCTATGGACCTAGGGGAAATACCACTGTTCTGCTGAAGGAACTTATCAATAAAATGACTCCTAATGACGTTCTACTATACCCTTAGATCAGTGTCTCACTTAGCCATTATCAGAGATGCTTCCTCCTACAGGAGATGGGAACTAACACAGAGACCCACACCTGGACAATGTGTAGAATGAGAAACCGTGGACACTCAGTCCTAAATGGGACATCTTCTTCAAACCTTTCCTCTCAGGTTCAGGGAGCTATGCAGAAGAGGGTAAAGGTTGTAAGAGCCAGAGGGAATGGATGTCACTATGGAAACAGTGCTTCCAGACACAACTGGACTGACTGACACACCTATGAACTCACAGGGACTGTGGCAGCATGCACAGGGACTGCTGCACAGGTCCGGGCTAGATGTGGTCCCAGAACTGAGAAGTGGAAATGGACAAGAGCTTCCATCCCTAACCGAGAAGCTATTTCCAGTTGACAACCACTTGCAAAGGAAAAATTAGTTTTCTTCAAGGGAATCTCCTGGATATATAAGTCCCACTTAAGGGTAGGCCGTTTGCCCAGCAGTAGAGGGCCAACACAAAGGAATTCAATGATACTTTTATAGATTTTTCATCTCATGTTGCTTTGTTAGGGCATTTTTCTTTTACCTTAATGGTATTTTGCTTGTATATTACGGTTTCCTATTTTGTGTTTTTTGGGGGTTTTGTTCATATATTTCGGTTTCCTAGTTTGTGTTTTTTCCAGGGTTTTGTTTGTGTTTGTGAGTGTGTGTCTGTGTGTATGTATTTCTTGTGCTTCCTTTCTTTCTTTTTCTAAATTCTGTTTTCTCCTCTGTTTTACTAAAGAGAGAGAGAAGGGGGACATGGATTTGGGTGGGTGGGTATGTGGGAACAATCTGGGGAAGGGGAAACTGTGATCAGAATACATTGCATGAAAAAATATTTTCATTTAAAAAGGGAAAACATCTATATTCACAAAAGGTTTCCTGTTATGTAATAATTGAGTTATCATGCTTGATTTAATTTTCTTATTTTTGTAGGTTTTGCCATTTAGTATTTTCAACAGATGCTGTCTGGACATTTTTTCTCAATTTCCAGAGCTACTCTATGAGGACACAAAATATTCCATTCCACTAGATAGCAAGGTATTTTATACCTTTAATATTCTATCAAAGTAATATCATTGGTTCTGTGAATGAGTCAAATGCGCAGTTGGTTTTACATTTTGGGGTCTTCAAACTCACTAGCTTTAGGGGTGTCAATACTACTTGATTACCAAGACAGGTTCAAAACAGAGACCAGTGTTGCCCTGGGAAACTGCTCAGTCCTGGACAAATTGTCCTGGACAAATAGAGATCACTGGTCACCCACATTACAACATTTGTGTGTTCCAGCCACATGACCTCCTTTTAGTGGGAACATACAAAGCCCTTCCTTCTGCAGTCCTTTGTGGCATGCTGTCTCTGCTCTCTCTACCCAGTGCCCTCAAGGCTCTGGGACCTGCTATCCTTCTGGTCTCCACTTCCTCAGGTCTCAGCACCTCCTCCTGACTGCCCTATTGGAAGAAAAAACCCACTAGCTGCTCCGCTAGTCTTTCTTAGGGTGTTCTGACACTTCCTGTGTTTGATTGGAAGGTGGCACTGGTTCTTCTTCAAGGCAGGAGCTCATGTAGCTCAGACTGGCCTCACATGTGTTATGTAGGCAAGGTTGGTCCTTACCTCCCAATTCTCCCAATGCTCCTGCTTCCTCTCTAGCTCTGGGTTTATTGGTGTGGACCACTGCACCCGGCTCAGACCCTTTCTTTGTCCCACTCCATAGTACTCATAATTATTTTACTGCCCTGTTTTCTCCTCTAAGACTGTGCACTCCACACACACACACACACACACACACACACACACACACACACAATTGTAAATTGTAAATCCTGCTTGTTTTACTCAGCACTAAGCACCCTGCCTCTAATATTGCACTTGGCACACACCTGGCAAACTGTACAAACTTAATCATTACTTGGTGATTAAATGTGTACATTACAAGTCCTTAAAACTATTTGTTAGGAGAATGAAATCTGAATCTACATGGACCTTAACCCAAGTTGTCCACACTTCTCTATTCCACATTTCCCACTTCTCACTACAAACTGACAGGAAGGTAATACCTTCCATTTGTGATAATATCTTCCACTCATGGATCTATGCCGGTTTATAGAGGTGTGTGTGTGTGTGTGTGTGTGTGTGTGTGTGTGTGTGTGTGCTTCTGAGACTGGTGGGTGGGGAAGGACAGGAGTGGGCAGGTAGGAGCCCAGTTGGATTCTGGATAGCTGTGCTCTTTGCTGACATGACCTTAGCCTGATATCTGAGTTGAATACTATGCTGTTGAAGTGTATCTTTGTTTAGTTTAGGTGAAATTTTTTTTAACATGCCAGTGATTTAATTAGAGAAATTACTTTCCTTGTAAAAATCTGTAACTTTTTACCTCTCGGCACACCAGATATTCTTGGAAAATTGTATTTTATAACAAGTTTGGATTAATGTTTAATTTAAAAATCTACTCTTCTCAGGAAACATCATATATGAGAGAGGAAAGTAATAATTTAATCTTTACATATATACAGCAGCACATGTTTGCAGTGCTTTTGAAAGCAATAAATTATGTCATAATGTCCCTTAGGAGCTCAATACTTTTCTACTGCTACAATCATAGGGTATTCATGCAGTCCCAGTGAACATTGACACCCGTCATTCAAACACCAGTTAAATATACACAGAAGTAAAAATTTTAAAAAGACAGGTTCTGAGGTCAAGGCTGAAGATGGTTGTGACATACAGGGAAAGTGCTTCACACATGCTGGGATTTTGGGGTGTCTCCATGTTGATGGAATGTACCCATCAGTTAGAAAATGTCACTAAAAACACAATGCCAACTTCTGAGGATGTGTTTACCTTATGCCACCTTACATTTTTCGTTTTAGTGCTGGGTATGCTAGTGTTTCATGTATGCTAAGCAAGTGTTCTACCAAGGAACCACATTCCCAATCCCATTAGCTTTTGCTTTAAACCCCTTCTTTAATTTTCAGGAAGCTGAGTGACAGTGTCATGACTACATGTAGAAGAAATATGATATAACTCATATTTATTTAAATCTGTGGTCTATTAGGACTCAGATCTTTTAAATAGCCATCACAGATTCAGAGATGACTCAGTGGATAAAGTCCTTACAATAGCAGTGTGAGTACATCATTTTGAATCTTCAGAGTCTATGTAAAAATTATGCATGCCCGAGGGCATCCTGTAACCAAACACAAGGGACTTCCAGGTCAAGGTGGCTTGCTGTACGGGCTAGAGCTATCAGTGAAAGACCCTTCCTCAATAAATAGAGTGGAGCAAAATCAAGAAAGACACCCCACATCAGGCCTCCAAACCCACATACACTCCAAACCCACATACATGAACATTCACATGCACCCACACACATTAAGACATCCATTGGTGCATTACACACATACATACACACATGCAAACAAAACCAAAAAAAGTAGTATTAAAGGCTACCATTTTTTCCTCACCTGAACTCTGTTCTTCATTCATTCTAGGTGGACAGACCACAGAAAGACATTTCTTCTGTGTTAGGAATTTTATTCCTGGAGCTGAACTTCTACAAAAATAATTCTTGACATGAACCGATTGGTTTGATGGGCTGTCAAACTGTCAAAAAAAAAAAAAAAGCTAACTTCCTTGAAAAGACTGGTATGATGATCAATATAACTGTGTTTAAAAGCTATATGAAAACCTTGGGATTTTTTTTTCTGTTCATTTTGTTGGCATTCTGAAATCTAAACCTTTGGGCAAGTATCCTAGGCTTCTTCAATCCTTGCTTTCTTATCAGTGAATAGAAGATTAGGGATTGAAATCTCTCACAGCATCTACATACTATAAACATATGAGACTGTGAACATACTACCATGTTCCAGTGTCTGACCTTACTCCCCAAATAGATTTTCTTTAGAACAAAATGAACAAAAAAAGGAAACTACATAATTTCTGAGTGGTTTATGACAGAAAAACTATTATTATTATTTTTTTTAAATAAACCAACCTGGGACCTGTTTTGATTTTTGTTCAGATGTCATGGAATAGCTTTTCCACAAAGAGACCAGATGGCCACTGTGATCATGCTCTCCAATGTGAAGAGTACAGAGCCTCCTTTCCCACGGGTTCTGATCAGACAGGAA
>CABHPP010121383.1:0-26628 GCA_902168425.1 Peromyscus attwateri
TTTTTTTGTTGCTGATTTGTTCTGCCTCATAAACCGGAAGAAGCTGCTCCTAGTAAGAGTTGCTTCCGGTTCCTGTTAGGCTGCAGGCACAGCTGGGAAACGTTTAAAGCAATGGAGGGTGTCCTTAGGCTCAGCCCTGGTTTCATAGGTTTCATCCTATGGTGAGCTGGTTTCGATATTTTGTGACTGAAGGGAGGAAAGCCTGGCTGTAGGGTCAGCATCACGGCATGGAAGGCTGGAGGCAGAAAGAGAAAGAACGAGCCAGGTTAAGCTATGTCTTCCCAGTAATGACCTATAAATCAAGACCTTGGCCTTCTGAAACAAAAATTGAACTCATTGTGTCAATTAATCCCATTCTGTGGTAGCTATAGACAAAGAAAAGTATACTCTGATTAGAAAAGTATACTCTAATAATATTTTTATAGACTACATACATGTCTAGCAATAGTGTCTCAGAAAGTCACCTTCTCTTCTTATTTTTGTTTTTGTTGTTTGGTTTATTTTTTATTTTTTTCCATTTATTTTATTTTACATACCAACCATAGTTTCCCCTCCCTCTTCTCCCCGACACCTCCCTTCTTACTTCCCATCCACTCCTCCTCTCTCTCCATTCAGATGGGGTAAGGTTTCCCTTGGGAATCCACAAAGCAAGGCACATCAAGTTGCAGAAGGACCAAGCCCCTCCACACTGCATCAAGGCTGAACAAGGCATCCCACCATAGGGAATAGGTTCCAAAGAGCCAGAGACAGCATCTTACTGTGTAGCTCTGGATGGCTTGGGATGTGGCATGCAAACCAGTCCAGCCTCTAACTCATACAGATCCCCCTGCTTCTATGTCTAAGTACTGGGATTAAAGGAATGTACCACAATGCCTATCCTTCAAATTCTATTTTTAACACTATTTAAAGCTAATTTTTACTGATTTTGAAATTCATGCTTCTACTTTAGCATTTCTGAGAATGGGATCTGTCTCATTCAGAACCTTATGGTCCCCGAGAGTCAGGCACCAGCCCTGCATCAGTGTCCCAGCCAGATAATGCCAGGCTTTTGTTGTTGTCTGTGATGACACAGCAGGGAAGCCTTCACTTCTTAGTTCAAACAACAGCTGTTGAAGGGACATTGGAGTAAGCATGAGTCATGGTGGCTGTTTATAAGCTTCATGTAATAATACACCAGAGGGTCTAGAAAATGATCACATCACAACCCTGGAAATGGGTAGCACCTGGAAGAAAATCCTAGAGAAAGCAATAAAGTGCTTACAATAAAAAAGAAAGAAAGAAATTAGGTGGAGCATGCTCATGATAGCAAAGCTGAGGATATTTTGAGAAAATAAATATCTGTGACTAGTGCACAACTGATGGGAAAAGAGTGACATGGACAAAGCTGACTTTATATGTGAAGTATGGAAAGAATACTTTAAATACATATACTTTACTCATCTTTTCCATGTGTATTGTTCACATTTCACATATATATGTATTTAGATGATGGTATATGACAGTTACTATACAGCAAGAACGATTGCATCAGGCATAGATTGTGAGTCTAAACGTTTATGAAAATGTTATGTCAAATTTAATTCACATTTTGCCCCATCATCCTCAATAGTAAATTCGAGTATATTTTAAATAAAAACAATCTTAAACTCTATAAATTATGGTAACTGCAAATTGTGACAATGTGAATTTTAATCTTTTTTCTTAAAATGGAAAAGCTGTTTTGTCACTGGTGGTGATTTTCAGTCATTTTGCTTGTCTAAATGATACTGACACAGTCGTGAAAATACTCAATCCTAAATGATAATGATACAACCGTTAAAATATCCAATCCTAAATAATACTGATGCAATCATGAAAATACCTAATCCTTTCTGAATATGGGTTTCTCTTTACACACAGCCCTGAACGTAAGCTCATTTAGAAGAAATGTAATGTATTGGCTCTCTGTTCTATGTTCCATGAAACTCAACTGCCCATGACAAGTAGTGATTCCTTCAAGGAGTAAAGTATATTATATTTGTGATAACAAAGGATCTCTCCATTTCTACATATCCAAATTTACAATTTCTTATGACTGTTATTTTTATGTGTGTGTGATCAAGAGAAAAAATACAATGGTAGAAAACAATGGCAGAATCTGAAACAAAAATGAAACATGAAATTTTAAAAGATACCATAGTAATTATTGAAAGTAAGTCTTGTCTTCCCGTGTCTTTCTGATACCAGAGGAAGGGAAGTGGGCTGAGGAAACACAGACTGAACTTGAAAAGTGAGTGTCCTGGGTAGTAACTGTAATCACTGGCAAGGTGGCAGACACTTGCAGAATGAATTTTCCTGTTGGTAAGTGTTGATGGTCATCCTCTAGCTGGTAGAGTTGTTCTGGGGATGAGTAGTTTTGATGAGTATTTGGAACATAATAGCACCTCTATAATTTTGATTACTACTACCAACATCTGAAAAATCAAAACTTTCATAGCTGTGCCTTAGCTCTGCTGACTTGAGTGCCCTAAAAAACCCTCCTCTTGCCTTCTAAAAAGAATGTGGTTTATGAAAACAAACTAGTCCTCTTCCCCAAAAATTCCTCCAAGTCATTCTCCATGATCTACTAATTAGACTCTTTTCACTTAATTGAACTATAAATTTTCTTTTTGAAGCCATGAAAGTCCACTCTGAATAATATACAGTTCTAGTGCCAGCAGGGAGACAAGCCAGATAGTAACGTCATGGCCAGCTGTGCATGTGTGAACTCCAGAAAACAGTTACCACATACTTTCATCTGCACAGTCTGAGTCCAGAGAAGCCATTTGTTCTAAGGGATCTGAAGAAAAGCTGTTAGTATTCTGGGATGTGAAGGGGCTTTATGGCTAATGTATATAATATACTGTCTAATCTCAGGATAAAAATTATTTATTTTGGGAACCTATTGAATTTTCTAATGCATTTTTAAAGATTCTTTACACAAATGCTGCCTTAGTGAACTGTATTAAGAAGGCTACATTTTTTCTGATAAAAAAAATAATTACTGTGACGTCATATAGTGCCACATAGAATCCTAATGCTCAAGAAGCTGAGGCAAGAGGATCAGGACTCTGAGGCCATCCTGTACTACAATAAATTCCAGATCAACCTGGGCTGCACTGTGACACTATTCCAAAAGAACAAAAAATCAAGACAAAGCAAGTACTGCCACTCTACAAAACACAGCTTTAAGCTTCTCTATATTACTTTTTGTGGAGACCTTTTGAAGGAGTCCCAGATGGAAAGACTTTGTTGTTTGTTGCCCGAGGTTGGTAGGAAGATATGTACAAGGAGGCTCCATACAGAAAGACAGTTGGACACTCACAGCCTAGTAAATAGGAGATTGCTGCCTCATCTGGAAGTCATTACCTTAACAAATGCCCTTCTATTTTATCATTCTCTTGGGTTTTGTTGTGTTGTTGTTGTTTTCTCTCCTTAAAATTGGGCTGTCCCTGACAATGAGAATATAAATAAGAAGTGAAACTCTGTGGAGAGCCAACATCATATTCAAATATAAACAAACTGAATGTTGAGAGTTGAAAATGTTAGCTAATATATATGGAAGTGTGTGTTGCAAACAAATATGAGATGCTAAATTTAAAGTTGGACCCTGAATTAGTCAACTCCATGGGCAAAATGCTATGGCCAGAGTGGTTGAGAAAGTTTAGGGCTGCATAATGTCCTGTGATCTGGGCACTGACTAATTCAATGAGGATTCTCTGACACATGGGAGAAGAAAGAATTAAATAAACTCTCTGGTCTCTCCTTATGAGGACACTGATCTCACATACCTATAAACTTCTTTAATTCTAATTGGTTCCCAAAGGCCTATACCTCAATTCCATCATTTCTGATGTTGAAGCTTTGACACGAATCTGGGGAATGACACAATTTAGCCCATAACAGGAATCTAATCCATCCAGGGAAGCTAGACCCAGTGCTTGCCATCATAGTATAAACATAATATATGGCACATCTGATCAATGAGTCCTTAAGTAACTTTCCTCTTTATTTTAACATGGAAGCAATAACAATAATGATAATAATTAATGTTGATTTAATGTTTCCTACTGACAGTGTGCTGGAGCTGCCTCATACAGGCTGATTAGGGCCAGCTATACTGTGTGATGAAAGTATTTACTGAATTTTGCAAACCCCTGAATTACAGCATCTGTTAGGGAGAGAGCTAGCTGTTAACTTTTACCAGCACACCTGCACCATACATGTCTGGTATGGCTCTATTCTAAGTACTTTACAGTAACTTTTAAAACCATCATGAAACAAATACTATCAATTCCCATTTGTAATGAGGAAACAGGCTTTTTCCCATATTAAACCAACTTATATACAAGAATCATGATCCAAATGGATGCCAACTGATTCCATAGTCTGTGCTCTTAGTCATTTCTTTCTACTGCCCCAATGACCCTCCCCTCTCTTATGTCAAGTAGAATGAATTAATTCTGGAACAAACATCTATGCTTTCTTTATTAAAACAATTAAGAATTCCTGTAGCCAAAACACATCTCTTCCTGATTTTTTTCTTTCCTTTTTTTGTTTTTCTTTTTTGACAAGAAATTATGGGAAGATATTTTCCAGACCCTTGAAAATCATTTGGTTAATGTTTAATTAGCCAGGCTGAAATTGATTTCCTGTCATACTCAACAGTGTAAATAAGGTTTAATTTAGTCTAACTTAAATGAAAAATATAGGACCAAGATGGTCTTTTATCTTTTATGGATTTTTCAATAATTTACAACTATTTTTCCAGATTGCATTAGTTATTTTTCTGTTGTTCTGTTAAAATACCATGACCAAAGACATCTTAAAGAAGGAACAGTTTATTGGACTTACGGTTTCTGAGGGAGAGTCCATAATGGCTAGGGGATGAGGCAGCAGGCAGCCAGAACTAGAAGCTGAACAACCACTATCCACACACAGGGAACAGAGAAATCAAACTCAAAGTGGACAAGGCTAAGAACTTCAAATCCCACTCTCTTTGAAGTGCTTCTTCCAAGGTGCACCACTTCCCCAGAACAGCACCAACAGCTGAGGGCTGGTAAGTGTTCAAATATTTGAGACTATGTTCCCCCAAACAGCACCAACAGCTGAGGGCTGGTAAGTGTTCAGATATTTGAGACTATGTTCCCCCAAACAGCACCAACAGCTGAGGGAAATTCTCATTCAAACTTTACACAGACAAACAATTCTAATTTCATTAAATAATTTTTATGTAAAAATTTGAAGGCACCTGAGTGAGGATTTGCTTTCTTCTAATGGAATTTGTTGGGACTCTAACTATAAATCTATCATATCATTTTTAAAATTCATTATGTATCACAGTAGTTTGAAATGTGAAGGGACTCACAGGTAATCTACTTACTGTAGATGAAATGTGAAACAGTCTCATTAATAAAAATCCAGAGCAAAATATTGGGTTATGTGGTCGGAAAGTTTCTCCAGTCCTGCCAGGTCCCTGTAGTCTTGTAGCCTGCTTATAAAATAATCACTCAAAAGCTTATATTAATTATAACTGCCCGGCCATTAGCTCAGGCTTATTACTGACTAGTTCTTACACTTAAATTAACCCATAATTCTTATCTATGTTTAGCCACATGGCTTGGTACCTTTTCTCAATTCTGCCTTGTCGTCTTGCTTCCGTCTATGTCTGGCTGCCAACTCCTGACTCAGTCATCCAACTCCCAGAATTCTCCTTGTCTGCTTATCCTGCCTATACTTCCTGCCTGGCTACTGGCCAATCAGTGTTTCGTTTATCAACAAATCAGGGCAACACATATTCACAGCATAAAGAACAACATCCCACAACAGGGGTGAAAAGCTGAGAGATCAGAAAAGCAGAAAGAAGCCAGTCACATTCTTACCTGCTTGGAGATCCTCTGCCAAAGAGACCTACTTCTCCTGTATACCCACACCTATATGCCTTGCTGTTCTGCCATCTCATTTCCTCTCCACCCACCTACATCACTTCCTCTTCCAGCCCAGCTCTGCCACTTCCTGTCTGTCTGTACAGACCTCCATACCTTTATGGTTAACTAGTATTGGAATTTAAGGCATGTGCCACTACACCTGGCTCTGTTCCCAGTGTGGCCTTGAACTCACAGAGATCCAGATGGATCTCTTGTCTCCTGAGTGATAGGATTTAAGGAGTGTGCTACCTACTGCCTGACCTCTCTGTTTCCTATAGTGGCTAGCTCTTTCCTCTGATCCTCAGATAAACTTTATTGGAACATAGATAAAATATCACTACAATCTATACTTCCTAATTTCACAAATAGGATAAAATTTGGTTTTAGGATGACAGATGCAGAGTTAGGACCAAAGTTTTCTTCTTCATCTCCAAATTATATTATACACAGGAAATTCAACAGTAATGGGAAGACTGCAGTCCTGTGCCTGGTTCTTCAATAAGGTCTCTTCCAAAATTATGCCAGTCATCAAAGCTCTACACAGTGGAGTTTTTTCTTCTATATAAGGGGCCAAATAGTATCACAGAGTCACTGCAATTCAAAGAACCTGTAGTTTTATAGTCTTGCCGGTTGTAAACACAACCAGAATAGCAACAAGATTTGGCTACTGTGGAGATCATCATGTATATATGTCCATTTTGAAATTTTTTAATTAAGAGAAAGAAGAGTGGGGATGTTAGAAACATGTTCTCACCAGAAGCTAGATAATAAATACAATCTTATAAAAAGTATAATGAAATTACCTGGGTGACTCTAGACCTTAAGATGCTTTTTAATTACTGAGAAGATTGAAATAGTAACCACTAAAATTTTACAAATAAATTTTACTTGTTCTTTCCAAAGGGTAATACAGTTGTATGATTTTGATGACCTTTCTGGGGATGCATGAACAAATGCCTATTTACCACAGTTAGGACACCTGTGATAGACTCCCCCCAAAAATAGCCTAGTTTGATGAACCAATGAATTTACTGTATTTACTTACACAAGTATGAATGAAGGATTATTATTAGGAGCATGTGTAATTCAAAGGCAGTTGTGTCATTGAAACATGTCTTTCTAGTATTTCAAATAGTGCCAATCCCTGGTGACTAAGCATTCAAATATATGAGCCTATGGGGGTCACTCTTATTCAAACCACCACAGAACTTACACAACAACCTCAGAGGATGATTTTTCTCTCTCTCCCTGTCCCTCTCCCTGCTTCTTGGTTGTTATCTCAGCATGTAAGCTGTCAGCTACTGCTCCAGCACCACTCCAGCCTGCCTGCTGCCATGTTTTCCACCACAGTCATGGACTCACCCCCTGAACTGTGAGCAAGTCCCCAATTATATCTATAATTTTCCACCCCTTCGATTTTTTCTTATCCTACTGGAACTCCAATTTCACATACATGAACTTTCAATATTGAAACAAAATCCTCTATTAATTGTTTAATTATTTAACCCTCTCATCTAATTAAAAGCATTAGCATGACTGCAAAGAAGGAGGAAAATATGACGACAGCCAAAGAAAAAGAATCTCACATTTAAAAGATATTGAACTCTATTCAAGATTTTGTATTAAGGAGCTGATGCTTTGCTGGTGTTTTAATATTTTACTCGTGTCCCACTCTTCCTGTGTTGCCTCTGTTGCTTTGTATTCACGTTTGCTGTTCTTTTCTCTACAGTGTCCAATCTGATAATCTGTTCCAACATTTTCTTTTGCATTTTTTCATCTTTATCTTTGGAGATTCAATTTGTTTGTTAAATTACTTCCAGTTCCATCACTGCTTTGATCTTTTTTTTTCTTCCTTCCAGTCCATACTAAAACTGTTATCATAGATGTTGTAATGTAATTCTCTACTAGGTCCCTCATCCCTGTCACAGCAGGGCCCGCTTGTATTAAATGAGGTGTTTTACATAGTGTCAGTCATCATTTTCTGTTTCTATGCATGTCCTACATGTTTTTATTAGATTACAGAGGTTGTGTTATAGTATTCTTACTATGTTCCTTTGAATTTCTGCCAGGTTATTTTATGTGAAAAATAGTTGGATCTTTTTAAACCTTACTTATAAGTTTTATAAAGTCAAATAAGAGCATTTTTGTTTGTTTTTCTTCATCTCTGCTTTATTTCTCTACACTTATAATATTTTCAACTTATTTCTTCTCAGAGTTAACATTTCTTTGCTGAAATTCTGCATACCGTCCTGTGAAATTTTCAACTTTTCTAATACAGGTTTCAAATGTATTCATCAAGCTTATTTAAAAAATTTCTGTTTGATGGTCAAACATCTGGCTCACAATTAAGTCATGTTGGTTGCTTGAATTCTTGTAAATGAGTCCTTCCTTCCCTTCCTTGAGTGAGTTTTGACAGACTGTTATTTTGAGTTATTCCTCAAACAGTCTAAGGTGCATGTGTGTAGAGGTCTTCATGCCATTCCTCTTCTTCATTTTGTTGTCTGTATCATCTGTAAAGATACTTGATTGTATTTATTTTTTAACTGAATTTGAACATGTCGTTGCCTTCTCTTTTTTTGGTGGAAAACAACATACATTTCTTCAGCACAACCTGGGAAACACACATACTGTGGCTGGATATATCTACTACTAGTCCACTTCTCAGGGCCAAATTCCATTGCTCCACCGTAATGAAATACGTCTTGTGACTGTTGGGTACCACGTTTAATATTTAACATTTATTAACTTTCTTCTTGCAGTACAAGCAGAAATTCATTATTTTTTTTCAGTTCCTCAACAGTATCCAGTCATCAAAAATGCTCCCATCTAAGCCAGGAAATAATTGGACAGTGTGAGAATGCTTTTAATCCTTGCTGCACTTTTTCATCCTCCAGTATATCAAATGCTTCATACTCAACCCCAGTACTACTTAGGAATTTCAGAATTTGTTTGCAGTATCTGCATTTTGCTTCCTGTTTGTCTTCCTTCCTAAAGAATGTCAAAGAAGCTTTATTGTTTGACACTTTGAGTCTTTCCTCTAATTCGGGAGCATTGGGACAAATGGTATCTAGCCCAAATAAGAGCATTCTTAAGTCACAGGTTTAGTCTCCCTACCAGTCACCCTGAAAATTTTATGATACTTAGGGCATTGTGTAATATATACACTCTAATTGGTGAAATACAAACTATCCCAATCCTGTACAAATTCTCTGGACAAAGCTTCAGCTTCTTCCTGATAATACTATTGCTGATAATGCTACTCTTTTTGTGATAGTTTCCATTCCTGTGTGTGTCACATTAGCTAAAAGATTCCCCACCATTAGGCTTCACCAAACTCTCAATTGTCTGGTCAATCAAGCAAGACTGTTAAGCTGTACTGAAGCTCACACTTTCTGCAATGGAGCTTGGAAAGGATGTCCAGGTGGCAGGTAGGAAATATGGCTGGCCTCAGCATTTCCTTTATCATGGACAGGCCCTGACTACGATTGCAACTTTTTAAAGGAGGAAGGTTAATCCAGATTGCTTTATTATACCTTGACCAGAAGACAAAATAAAAGAGGTACCCCCTTATTTTGTTTTGTTCATGTTGTTATTTATATTATGTTGGTATTGGAATGGCAAAGAATAGGAAATAGAAGTAAAAATACATATCTCAGATGCTGTCAATCTAAATAGATTCTGTACAACAAAGGGAGAAATCAATAGAGTGAAGGGACAACCTACAGTGGAAGAAAACATTTGCAAAATATACACCTGACAAAGGGTTAGTATGCAAAATATATAGGGAACTCATAAAAAATTGCAAAACTCAAATAGTCCAACTAAAATAGCAATATGTCTAAATTGGCATTGTGTAGAAAAGGCAGACAAATGCCAATATAAAATGTTGAACATCACTAATCATAGGAGAAATGTAAATCAAAACCACAATGAGACATCATATAACCCTACTACCAAAGAGACAAAGAGTGACAAGTCCTAGTGATGATGCAGAGAAAACGGGAGCACAGGTTATGACAGCTGCTATGGAAAATAGTAAGAAAGCTAGGCCCTCTGCATAAGCAAGACAGTTGTGTAGCTTGGTCTGCTTAAGGGGCCCCTGGCAGCAGGATCAGGATCCATCCTTGGTGCATGAGCTGGCTTTTTGGAGCCCATTACCTATGGTGGGACACTTTGCATAGCCTTGATACTGGAGGAGGGCCTTGGACCTGCCTCAACTGAATGTACTTTGCTGACTCCCCATGGAAGGCCTTACCTTTTCAGAGGATGAAATGGGGGGAGTGGATTTTGAAGGAGAAGGCTGGGGGAGGAGTGGGAGGAGGGAAGAGAGGGGGACCTGTGGTTGGTATGTAACTTGGGGGAGCGGGAGATCCCAACTGGATCAAAAACAGAGAGGGAACACAAGGAATGTTCATGATAAATGAAGACCACATGAGAATAGGAAGAAGCAAAGTGCTGGAGAGGCCCACAGAAATCCACAAAGATGCCCCCACAATAGACTGCTGGCAATAGTCGAGAAATAGCCCGATCTGACCTACCCTGGTGATAGGATGGCCAAACACCCTAATTGTTGTGCTAGAAACCCCATCCAGTGACTGAGGGAACTGGATGCAGATATCCACGGTCAGGCCCTGGGTGGAGCTCCGGGAGTCCAATTGGCGAGAAGGAGGAGGGTTTATGTGAGCAAGAGTTGCTGGGACCAGGGATGGATGGAATACAGGGACAAGTGGCCAAACGAATGGAAACACATGAACTGTGAACCAATGGCTGAGGGGCCCCCAACTGGATCAGGCCCTCTGAATGGGTGAGACAGTAGTTGATTGGCCTGATCTGTTTAGGAGGCATACAGGCAGTTGGACCGGGTCCTGTACTCAGTACATGAATTGGCTGTTTGAAACCTGGGGCTTAGCAGAGACCCTTGGCTCAGCCTGGGAGGAGGGGACTAGACCTGCCTGGGCTGAGTCCACCAGGTCGATCTCAATCCTCGGGGGAGTCTTTGCCCTGGAGGAGATGGAAATGGGGGGCGGGGCGGGAGGAGGGAGAACGGGGAATCTATGGTGGATATGTAAAGTTGAATTATATTGTAAAATAAAATAAAATAAATTCAAAAAAATTTGTAATAAAGAAAAAATAAAATAAAATAAATACAACCATATTGACTTGAAAATCACAATAAAGAGTAAATTTCCAAAGAAAAGAAATCAGTTTGTTGAGGAGATGTATACTTTCCCATGCTCCCTGAAACATTATTCACAATATATAAGAAATGGAAACTGCCTAAGAATCAATCACCTAATGAAAAGATAAAGACAGCATGATATGTATACACAATGGGAAGATAGCCACAATTAAAACCCTTCATTTGCTAAGAGTAATCTATGTACAGAAAAACCACTTAATCTCTCCACATGTGAGATTTAAGATAGGGGATAGCTCTGCAGATGAGGGTGGAACAGTATTTTTCAGAGGGTGAAAGATAAAGGGGGGTCAGGAATAGGAGGAAGTCATGGCTATACAGAATCAAGAAGTTCTGGAGTGCTTCTGTACTGTAGAGGGACTATAGATCACTATAACAATCATTCACTGTATTTTTACCTGACTTGAATATTATACAATGTGTAGATATACTAAAATATCATGTTATTCCACTAATATGTACAGCTTTATATATCCTTTGTTTTTCTTCTGCTATCTCTCTCTCCCTTCCTCTAGTCCAACAAAGAAGACCAATAATAATAATAATCTAGACCAGGAAACAAAATAATATTGCAATAATAATAGGTGGGGTTAGGATACAATATTGATATGTTCATGTTTTCCATATTTTCACATTTTATAATTAAAATATAAGCCAGTAATTATAAAAGTTGTACTTAATGAGCACATAAAATGCTATATTTCTTCCTAATTTATTTCCTAATATTTAACAAATAATAGACATATGCTTAACCCTAAGAAAAGATGTAATATTTGGTTCCAAAGAAAAACAGTTATATTCTCTATTAGCCCTTAATGGTATGATTATTTTCTCCTTGACCCCTCAGAACTTATAACCCTTCTAAAAAGCCTCCACCAGGTTTCTAAACTCATTTTAAACATTTACATTTGCTTTGTTCTGTTCCACACAACTACTCAGAAACTGTTTCTTCATTATGCCAGTTGCCACACTAGAAAGTAATAGCTTCCATATGTGGGCATTGCCTACGTTTCATCCTCTGTGTACAGCTTCCAGGTGCCTTCTACATGTGCTGAACCCATTCACTCATCATTTACCCTTCTATGCATCTACTCAGTAAATCTGTAGAACATGCAAATATTGGAGGACAGGTTTTACATTCCTTCAAGATCTTCCACTAACCCACTAAATATCCTTATGATTTTAAAAATATTTTTATTGCAGTTATTTATTATTGAGAGGTTCGGCATATGTGTGCCATGGTGTGAGTGTGGAGGTCAGAGGACAATTGCCAGGGGTTGGTTCTCTATTCCTACTATGCAGATCTTAGGACCTGAACCCAGGTCATCAGACTTTGATACAAGAGCCATTACTGACTGAGCCCTCCTGCTAGCCCTCTTTTTCATTCTTCTTGAAATTTGGAAAATTTCTCACAATGTGGAGAAATGTTGGAAGGTCATAATCAGAGAGTGAGGCAAGGTCCAACTCCTTGTCCTTAGCCCAAGCTTCTATTATTGCAACATAGATATTCATTTAGAATAAATAATTAATAGAATTGAAAAAAGCATATCTAATATCCTACTATGCCAGAATTATGGTAAAAATTTACATTAGAATTTTTCATGGCTTTAGTAGAAGTGTACATGTATTAGTATATGATTGCAATTTTTATCTGTAAGTGATATGTTACTTCTTTATAAAAATTTATCAAGATAAAAACTCTAAAAAGTTTTAGAGGGTTAACTGTTATTTCTCCTCCTAGAGTTTAAAATAAAAACAGCAAATTCAATATGATGGCTTTCTAAGTTCTTAGTGTTTCAGTTACAAGCCATGATTATTGAATATACAATAGAATATGAACTCTATAACTAACACTGTTCTTTTAACATATTTGCACATCTAATTTCAGCATACCTAGTGTTTTTTTGGTAATAGCTCACTTAATTTAAAAGTAATATTGCTAACAAAATCTAAAATATCAAATAAAACATAAAACAAGCAAACAAGAATTCAGAGCAAACATTGTAGCTATGTACTTCATGAGCCACATCTCAGAAGAGATCAATAGGAATAAGACCACTACTAACACCTGAAGGAAAAACAGTTCACAAAATTCCTTCTCTTCTCTGCAAGGACTAGAGCCACCTGCTCTTTGTCCTGCTGAGGATTCATTTTGGATACTGACAGAAAACTTTACCACTGTGCAGCTTTTCATGAGAGAATTAATATTCACACCATGTACCCTGGATTTGTAGAAATAATCCCCTAAACATTTAGGCAAGCTTCCAACTGAATCTCTAATGTGAATGCTTTGCAAGCTTAGAGTCAGTGAAAGGTGATTTTATGTTACACAGCCAGCTCATGTCAAGACATTTCAGCAGCACTTCACTAAAACTGGAGGACCTTATGATTCATCTGTAAATGGCTCTGAGGCTGACATGCCCTCACTTGAACAAAGTTCCTCTCCAGATCAGGGGTCTGTCCACTAACCCCTGAAGCCATGTCCTTCTTTGGTTGACATTCCCTGAGGGATCAATTGCGAGCAAAAAGGAATTCATTTTAGAAAACCTTGTGACTTCCCTGAATCCACAGAGCTTTCCAGAAACTGAGGCTGTATGCCAACTCATTATTACTCTAGCCATGTGGGTCTCCATCAAGCAATTAGAACATGAAGAGCTTTATTATCCTAGCAAGGAGATGGATATAGGGAAGTACTCTGTGAAAAGGAAGAACAAGAAAGTCAGAACTTCATGAGAAGTCTATATTCACTGCAGATTGTAGCTAGAGTTTTTCTGGTCCTGCCTGGTCCACAGTCAGGACAAATCTCTCTGACCCGCCAGTCCTGCAGCCACTCAGACTCAACCAAGTAAACACATAGAGACTTATATTACTTATAAACTGTATGGCCATGGCAGGCCTCTTGCTAACTGTTCTTATATCTTAAATTAACCCATTTTTATAAATCTATACCTTGCCACATGGCTCGTGGCTTACCAGTATCTTACATGTTGGTACTCATGGCGGCGGCTGGTAGTGTCTCCTGACTCAGCCTTCCACTTCTCAGCATTCTCTTCTCTGCTTGTCCCGCCTATACTTTCTGCCTGGCTACTGGCCTATCAGCATTTTCTTTATTAACCAATCAGAGCAACACATTTAACATACGGATCATCCCACAGCAGCAGATATAAACAATGATAGCCACAAATAAGCCTGAAAACTTCATTTTCTCCTTTACTTTTGTAGCCAGCTGACAACATTTGGACACTTGCTTTGTCTTTTCAGGCCATCTCACACTTTCTGTTTAGGAATTAGGTCAGGGTGTAATTTAATAGATGTCATTAGTTTTTTTTCACTAGTATCATTCAGCACTGGGTTGAATCCTGTACAGAGCACTGTAAAGTAACAGAAGCCATTGATGCAGAATATTTTAACCACATGGGCCAACTGAGCAAAACAGAGCTATTAACTTATAGGCTTTTAGAGATTTAAATCTATGGTAGCATCATGTCAACTGCTAGTTATATTTATTTATCCTTAATGATCAATCTAGTACACTGACCCTTCCTCTTTTAATTCTCAGACAAATAAAAATTTAGTAAACATTTTATTTTTAAATTATTATATATGTAACTAGCTTTCCTTACTAACATGATTTTTTTAAAGCTTGAAGGTGGAGGTGAGCATCAAGTTAAATTCTCTTCCTCACATAAACATGCATGTGTATACATACAGACACGCACACAATTGTTATCATCACCATCCCTTAGTTGGAGGAAATCTGAATGAGAAGGGATAGTTAAATCTGCTCTACAGAGTCTAGGTGGTGATGCTAGAATACTTACTTGGACAGTACTAAAATGATAGCTAACTTACCTTGTGATATAAAGTAAGCTTATCTTATTTTCTTGAAAGTGAAGAGAAATGGGATAAAAAATGCAAAATTAATACTTTGAAGATATATGTGCAAACTAAAAGGGAGAGGGCCTCCTTGTACTATTATTGCTCTCTATCTGGCTAGGCTCACCCAGCCAAACTTTAAATCTAGCTTTAAAAGTCAGACCATTTGCTGCCATGTTTCTGGAGTCATTGAGTCTAAAGCTGTTCCACACATTGCATCAAGCACCTGTTTAATCCTGTCAGTCCCCCCCCCTCAGATTTAGCTTTTTAAAAAATCTTTTTTTGCCTCAAATTTTTTTCAATCTCTCCGGACTTCATTTTGTCTCCAAAGAATTCAATTAAGTTTTTAAACTCACCTGCCACACTAGAAAAATACTAAGAAAAAATTAAAAAATCCACACTATTACCAAGACTTGTCTACCAAATTCATTACACATATTTGAATTGGATGACATCTGGCATCAAGTCAGTCCTAAGAAAACTGCTGTAGCTAGTCTGTTATGAGCAGTTAGCTCCCTTTTGCTTTTAAATCTCAACAGAATTATCACTTGATGACAAATGCTTTTATGGATTTTTGACAGTGTAAAATCTCTGCTCTTTAATATATCTACTTTATATTGTCCACTAAGGACACTTTACCACAGAAAGCCTAAAAGCAATGAGATTGTGTCTTCTGTTCTGATCACGTTACCTCCAGATCTAGCCTACTGCCTCAACTACAGACAATGAGCTAGTGATATTTCCTACATGAATGACTCAATGAATAAACGACTGTCTCTGTATGTATAGGTGTTGATAGTCTCTTTACAAATAATATTCCCAGAACTTATCATTTAGAAAAAGCATTCGTCATGGTAGCTTCAGGTGTCAAAGGTATTGATATACCTGAGAGGAGGGGACCTCAGCTGACAAACTGCCTTCATCATACTGGCCAGTGGGCCTGTCTGTGGGACGTTTTTCCCATTGTTGGTTGATGTAGATGAATCCGGTCAACTGTAGGTGGTTCCATCAATTGTCAGGTAGATCTGAATTGTTTAAGAAAGATAGCTGAACATGAGTCTTGGAGCAATCCAGAAAGCAGCACTCCTTCATGGTGTCTGCTACAGCTCCTGCCCTGTTTCCCTGGATGATGGACTAGAACCTGTAAGATGAAATAAACTCTTTGCTCCCCATGTTGCTTTGGGTCAGTGTTTTATCATAGCAGCCAACAATCAAACTAGGACATAAGTTGATAACAGATAATGTAGAATTGTTGCTGTAATGGACACGACCATATTATTTGGGCAGAGAATTGTGAAAGGATTTGGGAGATTTGTACTGAAAAAGTCATTAAGGTCTCAGAATGTAATGGGCTATTCTATAGGAAGACAAGAATATTAAAATGAATGTAGACAATAGGGGCCTACCTTATGAAGTTTTAAAGAAAAATAAAGACTATCTAGGCCTTTTGTGTGATACTTTTTCAATTAAGAATCCATGCAAGTGAAACCTTTCCTTACTGGAACAATTCTTGCTGGTTATCTGTGGCTGAAATCAGTCATGATTGATAAGAGGCCAGTATCACTGAGGTGAAATCTTCTGAGAAGTATTTCCTCAGGGTCAGCAAACAGAAGCTGTGGTCCAGGGTGAGCCAAGGCTGTATCCCAAGCCAGACGTCAAACTTGGTTATGTGTAGGAAGCTCCCACATGGCACTGGTCTTGAAAGCTGCAAGACTGAAGGGGCCCTAGGTAACACGAATCTTAAAAGGTCCTATTAATAAAAACAAACCCGGAGCCAGGTGAACGCTTAAAGATCAGAGAGACAGAACAAGCCACATCCAACTTCACCTGGCCAACTTCTCAGCTGATCTTGTTTCCTCAAACTGGAAGCCTCTGAGACCTCACCCGAATGGATCTCAGGTGAACTGCTACTAAAAGCCTAAAAGCATAAAAGGACTCTAGTTCTTGGTCCTCATGCCTTATATACTATCCTGCTTCCTGCCATCACTTCCTGGGATTAAAGGCATGTGTCATTCCCAAGCAAGACATGAGATCTCAAGTGATGGGATTAAAGTTGTGTGTCACCTTGCCTGGCTGTTTTCAGTGTGGCTTTGAACTCACAGAGATCAAGATGGATATCTGTCTCTGGAATGCTAGGATTAAAGGTATGTGTACCACCATTTTCTGGTCTCTATGTCTACCTAGTGGCTGTTCTGTTCTCTGACCCCCAGATAAGTTTATTGGGGTGCACAATATATCAACCACAGTCATATGGAGAGACTATCGGCAAAGGAGCAACCTGAGTTTCAGTGGAGATACAGAAATTGAAGACACCAAGACAATAGGACATCCACCAATGACAGAAGATGATATGGACTGGAGCTTGCCTGAGGCTGCTAGACAAGTTATATGTGGTGAGATGGCAGAGCCAGAAAAGGGGATATTACCAAGCCTTTTGAAGACAGAAGATTATAAGCTCCAGTATTGGATAATGAGCTTTTTTACACTATTGAATTTTGATCAGATTATAACTATGTTCGGGTTCTTCCTTCTTACTACTAAGTTGATTTATCCTGCTGCTGCTGCTGCTGCTGCTGCTGCTGCTGCTGCTGCTGCTGTTGCTGCTGTTGCTGCTGCTTCCTTTGATAATAACTGAATTGCCATTGCTAGGCATTTCATTCTTAGCTTTTCATGCTAAGAAGCAGCAGATCTCTAAGAACCCATCAGGTTTTTGTTACCAGATTGGGACTACTGAGGCACCTAGCCTCATATACTGAATCATAAGAGAGAGCCAGTTTGGGACTACACTCAATAACTCAAGTGTGAGACAATCAATATTATAGTTTATTATATATATACATATATGATACAAACATATATATAAAAAGAAGAATGTAAACTAGTATTAAAACTTAAACTATTTTAGGATCACAACCATGCAATCCTAAGTGGCTAATGATCTGAATTTATGCAAGAAATGACTATATATTCATTTTGCCCTAAATATTCCCTGTTTCTATGCCAGCATAATTTTTAAAAACATTATCCTCTACTTTCAAAGTTATTCCAACGTAATCAATAAATCATATGATTGCTTTGTGGTCATGAAAGTTCTTCAGGGATTCTGGTATTAACTTATGTCTTAGTCCATTTGAGATGGTATAACAACCTACCATAAACTGGGTGGCCCATAAAAAGCCAACTTACCTCTCACAGTTCTTAAGACTCAGAAGTCCCAAAGTAAGGAGGCAAAGCTTCCATGTCTATTTAGAAGCTGTTTTCAAGTTCATAGGTGAGAGATTCTGGCTATGTCTTTCCCTCATAGAAAGTTCCAATGAGCTCCTAAGGGAGCTAGCTGCTTCATTCATGAGGGTTCTGTCCTGGTGACCTAACTGCCTCTGAAAGGTCCCACTCACTTCCTATTACTGTCACTACTCAGTTAGGGTCTATAGATAGATGGATAGATAAATAGATGATGGTGATGATAGATAGATAGATAGTTAGATAGATAGATAGATAGATAGATAGATAGATATACTAAATCTCTTTTTACTAGAAAAGAAATTCACATTCTCATTTTTGGATCTAAGCATCAGAAGCAACTAATAAAGTTATATTAAGCACCATAAAATTGGAGTTAATTAACATTTAAACTTCTGAACTTATGAAATTATTTCAAATAGGAGATTCATCAAGACAGCCAGTAAATATAGTGTAAAGTTTAGAAATTTATTGTATAACACATTAATTAGTAAGGAATAAGTGTGTCTTTTTATCACTATAAATAAATAAAGAGTTTTTTATGATGTTCAGGTTTTACTCTTTCCCCCACCCTGGCAAAATAACATTGGTTCTGACATATGATGGAGGGTTGGCAATTCAAATAGACCCTTGATTCACTTAGTCACGAAGTGTTGGTAAGAAGCAAATTATGACACCACAGTAAGCAAGTCAATGACACAGACTTGACTGAAGTGCCCTTTCACTTTGGGATTAACCTAGACAGACAAATGACTTTTCCTCTACTAGGCTTGTACTAAACGTTTCTTCCCATCACTGCTGTTTCTTACTACACACCTATCCAATAGACCTTAAAATCTAATTTAGCATTTTATTGACTGATAAATCAAAACAGGAACTGAACAAACCCCTTCTTGCAAGAAGATAACTCAGCATAAAACTCTCCACAGCAAACCATTGCCTTCTGCCTTCAGCTGGAAGTGCTGCTGCCTACAATGCTTTTACATTCAACACATTTAGACATTTGGCTGGAGCCTAACAAAGGAAAATACCCACAGTTTTACTGTAACAATTGACACTAAATTAATCTCAAATTGTAGTTCCCATAAAGATTAGTGGAAGATCTTAAACTAGATGTAAATGAATCATTATCCTGGAGGAATCAATTACCTGATGAAACAGCTGGAGCATTGGCACTCAGAAAAACTCCAGGTATCTGGAAGTTCACTGTAGACACTAGCATTATAGTCCACACTACATTTATCCAGATGCACAAGCAAGGTGTAAATTTGCAGTACTTAGCTGCTCAGTGTACACGTAACTGTGGAATATCTGGTATCATAAAATGGAGAGTGCTGTTTCTCTCAGTCCTAATCAAGGCATCTGTAGCCATGTTTCTTTTTTCTATCTGGCCCAAGTGCTCCTCATTAAGATGTTAACATCCTGATCTTGTCTCTGTAAATGAGGAGAAACCTTTTACTCTAAATATCTTGCTGGTCAGCAATAAATGAAGGAAAAATACACAGTAAGTTGAGCATTTTTCTTTTTTAACTCCAAGATACAGGGGAAAAAATCAATAGCATCTTCAATAACCAAAGAACAAGCTAGCAAGAATAGCTGTTAAAGTGATATGATCAGGGAAATGGGAAAGAGGGGCTCCTGAGGGAGGGCAAGGCAGGTAAATACAGAAGGTAAAGGTAAATACCAGGATTTAGTGATTTGATAGGGGAAATATGAAAGGGGGATCTTCAGAAAAGAAGGAGGTAAATACAGAAGAAGGAGAGAGGAGAGTAAAATAACAAGATATATAACTGAAAGGGCCACAAGGAATCATGATATTAACTACCTAAAAAATGTAATACACATAATTCAATGTATAAATACACAAATATAGTTTTGATAAACCTTTCACATCTGGGCTGATAGTACTCCCTCTAAGAGCCAAAGACCTCTTAACATAAACCCCAATACCAGACATGAAAAGAACTCTTTTGGAATGTTAGCAAGGACTATCCAAGAGACTCCCCAAAGCATATTATTATTGCCCTTGATTTTCCCACAAAGGTATAAGGTAAATCCTTATGGCTGAAGACACTATGTACTTCAGAAACAAGGCCCAGAGGACCCTGAGCTAAACTACCCTGAATACTCCTTATCTGAGAACCAAATTTCATAGTACCAGAAGGTATCATCAAAGATTCCAAGGGAAGAGAACAGACAATCCCTCCCAGCTGTGACACCTGTGAACCACATGAACGACCAGCATGGCACAATAGCCGTAAGGGTGGTACACATACCTTGGCAACAACCAATAACTCTCTAGTTGAACTTAAGACCTGCTCAACAAGCGAGAAACCATGACTCATACTAGAAACCCCAGTGCTAATGAAGTCATGGCTACTGGAGGATAATCTACAACCTCTAATTTTCTAAACCAGAATAGTCTCTAACAAAAATCTATAGACATCTGTCTCTCTACCCACAGATAAGTTTAGTTTTCACTTCTCATCAAGGAAACCTTTCTTTGCAACAGATGGAGACCACTAAAGAAAAACACAACCAATTAAAATGCGGAATTGAGGAGCCTGATCTGAACAGAAACATCTACAAAACAATCTCACTGATACGACTTGGGAAACATTGCAAAAGAGAGGCCTGAAAGATTGTAAGAGCCAGAGGATGAGAGGGTTTCTGTGAGACTGTCTTCTAGTAATGGTAAAAGCTACACTCATACGATCTCACCAACACGACCACTCAAGCTACACCAATGAACATGGCAAAGTTAAACAAGAAGAGCTCACAAGGTCTCAGCCCTACACAAAAAGCTATAAGCAACTGAGGGAAGCTGGGAGTGGGAGAAGAGGTGGTGTTCCCAGGAAAGACCACACCAGTTGTCCCAATTATCCAGGGCTAATGGTCAGCCCTGAAAACACACATGCAAGTAAAATTATATTGACTGAGCAGGGTGTGTGTGTGTGTGTGTGTGTGTGTGTGTGTGTGTACACATAGATATATGCACACAATAACAGTTAGTGAAAAAAAAGAGGGTATAAATTTGAATTGAAGGATAATGGAGAGTGGTATATATGAGGATTTGGAGGGAGAAAAGGAAAGGAAGAAATGTTGTAATTACAATTTCAAAAAAAAATGACCTGACCAAATAATTTAAATAGGATTGTCTGATCCTCAAAACATAAATAAAAATAACATGGTCACATTTTCCTTTCTAAGACATCAAAAATAGTACATACTATGACTTTCTCTTCAACAAGAAAGGAACTAGTTACTCATATTATGTATGTATAAGTGCTATTATTTACACACACACACACACACACACACACACACACACACACACACACCTAGAATATGTAGAATTTTTCAGAGAGAGTTTATAGAAAAAATTTACTGGGTGATTCTACCAAACATATGAATAGTCTTCCCTTTTCCCCCTGCTAAAAATGTCACAACAAAGCAGTGAAAACACTTTCCCCCTAATTAAAGACCACATGCTGCTCCTTCAGTAATTATAGGTCTCATTAGTGTCCAATGAGAGATTTGGTATCAATCATATTAAGCAGACTTTATAGAGTCTTATAGTTCTAAGAGTTTATATCCTTTCCAGGTTGTGAGTGAATTATTGAGCTATAATTTGTTTTGTATGAATTTGTGTGACTCTTTATAGTGCTGGAATGTTTTTTGCTGAGAGATACAGAGGTAGGAGGGAGTAATGTAAGTGCTAGGCTGTGGTAACCTCAAGAAATAAAAAGAGCTGACTTGGCTTTTGTTTGTTTGTTTGTTTTGTTTTGTTTGGGGTTTTTTGTTTTTTTTTTATCTGATTTAATATCTTTTCCATAAGCTCTATTAACAACCATTGGGTTAGAGCATTTTCAAATCACCCATCCTAGATCTGTGGTGCATTTTCTTCACTAACAGTCTTCATTTTACATAAAGAAGATAAACAAATGTTTTTAAAAACATGAATTGATTAGCAGTCTATGCCTCACAATGACTTTTTCCTTGTTACTTTTGTACAATAGTTAACACTAGCAACATTTAGTGGGAAATGTATGCCATTAGCTACACTACAAAAGTTTTAAATAAGTTGTTGAAATCGTCAGTTCATTATCTTAAGTAAATATAGTCCAATATACACACATAATCTCCTAGATAGTGAAAAAGAACATCTTAACATATTTAAAGACATTTTATAGAGTAAATCTAATAACTTTTTATTTGACTTTTGAATTGGACTGTGAGCTCCTAGAAACAGGGACTATCTCTTATGCAACTTTGTGTTTTCAAACATATTTTCTTTTCATTGAGTGAATAAAGGCTATGTATAGATTGGAGGGAGAAATCTCCTTCCTGGTTTGATGATGAGAGGAACTATATTGGAGAAGTCACTGTGATAAAGAACTGTGTATAGCCTCTCAGATCTGCCTGGATGCCAGCTGAGAGCCAGGAAAGCGCCAGCCTCTTCAATGCATCCCAAACCATCAAGCATCTTAGGAATTAAAAATAAACACAACTCAAGAATTTACCAAGCACCTTACTTTATGACTAAATTATTCTTGAACTCTCTTGAAAATACAGTAATGAATCATAAACATTTTAGAAGTTGGAATCCAGACATTGTGAACATGTGCATAGGGATGAGACAATGTAATAAGCAAAGTATGCCAGATGTAAGAATACAGAGTGGTTCTGGGCTGCAAAGCTGAGACAAACTGGAGAACACATATCCTATCTGGAAGGCACAGCCATCCATGGTCTGGCATTCAATTGGGTTGTTCCCAGTGTTGAGAGATAAGCTTTATTCCCAATGAAATAAAAAAAATATGAATTTGTTATTGGGGAAAATACCTGCTCCTTAAACATTAAAAAGCTGACTATTACAAGATGGTAAATTTTGACTTGATTGTGAATTGCTAGTTAAATAAAACATGCATTTGGGTTTAGCATAGGCCCTCATTTTAGAGAAGAGGAAAGATGGATATAATATGAGTAAATTACCTATAAAATCCCTATAATTAGAAAATAGAAAAGTCAGCTGGGCAGTGGTGGCGCGTGCCTTTAATCCCAGCACTCGGGAGGCAGAGCCAGGCGGATCTCTGTGAGTTCGAGGCCAGCCTGGTCTACAGAGTGAGTTCCAGATAAGGCGGAAAGCTACACAGAGAAACCCTGTCTCGAAAAACCAAAAAAAAAAAAAAAAGAAAATAGAAAAGTCAGTAATTATAACCCCAGTTCATTTACTTAGAAAAGCGATAGAATAATAAGAATTAAGGATACACATGCAATACCTTTTAGTGCAAGTTGCTAATATTTGTCTTTGTCTAGAACATGGTACAGATGGTTGTAGTGGAAATGATAGGCTTATGAGACTAAAGTAGTCTTTGTTTAGACATTCATAAGTCAGAAGCAAAATAAATGAAAAAGTTATTCAATTTGAGCTTCTCAAGTCACGATTTACCAGTCAGGTGCAATGACAGCATTGTTTTTAAATATTCATTCACTTCAGAGTGAGGCTGTCAGCTTTCCCACTTCCCCTTTGTCTGAATTTCATGGCCTTTCCCAAGCAGAGAATGAATGTCATATCACAGCTGGGCTTCTTGGTATAGAGACAATTAAAGGACTCCCAGTAGAAATGTTGCTTCCCAGGGCTCATGGGAAGTAATGAGAGAAAAAGCATCCAGCATTCTGTCTCCATGTGAACTATGCAATCTTTCACTGAGCCCAGATTGATTTAATGAGTTGGTGGATATGACTTAGGTTTTCAAAGGTCTGTCATTTCAGTGATAATTGCTCAGGTGTGACAGTGGGGATGATGATATATTGTGTCCTGGATGGTCACTAAATGCTCACATTTTTATGATTTACAAGTCAGGCAAACTGACTGACAGATAATTCAGGATGTCTCTTAGAGAAGATTTAGATATGAAAGAAGTACACACCAGTAACCATTTTTTCTCCTTAGGAAAAGCCCAGTGGATTTTTGCTATGCATAACTAAACTGTGCTTATTTTATATAATATTGAGATGTTTGAGCATAAAGATTATTAATTAGTTATACAAATTAATAGAGTAAAATTGCAATTCATCTAAAATAGTAAATACAAAGGATTTGGTTCCAGTGTATATTGTGGAACTTTTCACTTACCATTTTTGGCATGCTAAACTCCCATTGTAGGGATGGGTCACCAAGAAGCTAAAATGGAGGCACTGAAGAGTAGCCAAGTGTCTCTTAATCTTATGGGTTAAACACCTGCTATTCATTTTAAAAAGATTAGGGACTAATGACAAATCATTTGAAGAGAATTCTGTTTCATCAAGTTTTTGTCTTACAGTACATTCTCACTGCTTCTGTCTTACTCCCCACTCTACCACAAAATAAAAATTTTGGGAAAAGTGAATTACTTCCCCTTGTATATCAAAAACATCTGTATTAAAGTAATACGTTCACAGGCTTAAAATTATTAAATTATCATAAAAATGTGTATTTGGTGTCAGATGTGGTGGCATATACCTGTAATCCCAGCACTCAAGAAGCAGAGACAACCTGGGTGAAATAGAAAATTCCAGGCCAGTCGGGGTACACACTGAAACCCTGTCTCACAAACAATGAAAAAAATTTCAGAAAGGCTTGTTTTTAAAAGTAATTAATAATTATTATTCAGAATTTCCCCCATTCCTGTTGGCAAAATGAAATCAGTTTGATTCTGACAGTTGTTTCTAAGTTCGATGTTGTGTGTGTGTTTCCTTTTGTTTTTCTTTTTGAAAGCAGCATATATATATATATATATATATATATATATATATATATGTATGTATATCCCAGGCTAGCTCAAGCTAGCATCAGACTTCTATCTTCATCTCTTAGTGCTCCCAGATTGTAGGCATGCATAACTTAACAATTCTTAAAATAAAGCCTTATATTATTGCTTCCAGAGTTATTAAATGGTGTTTATTATTTCCTGACTTCCTTCCCTGTGATAAAAGAAGGTAAAACTGATTTCCCAAGCAAAACTATTCTGGTCAATAATTCGATGAAGTGGTTGATTCTCATTCTGTCACTGGTTGTTGGGGTATGGGTCCAGTGTTTTCAGGCCTATTATCCAAAGAATTGAAAATAAGAATGCACACAGATTTTCAAAAGAAGCAAGGTAACATCATTTGGAACAAAGCCAAAGCAGTAGTTCCAGTTATAAATGGAGACACTGTCAAGAATGACAAAAGACCACAAGAGTGAGAGTGTTCAAGTGCCTCAGTTATTGTTCATGGCTTCCTTTTAGGGGATCCAAGAGACGGAGTTTAGTCACTAAGGGATATTGTTTGGGTAGTTCTCTATTTTGACTAATATGCTATGCAATAATTTCTCTAATGTTCATATCCTTTCCATTAGGCATTTGATTTTAATCATATGTAAACAATTATGTGTATAAGATGGTAAAAGGCCGGGCGGTGGTGGTGCACGCCTTTAATCCCAGCACTCGGGAGGCAGAGACAGGCGAATCTCTGTGAGTTCGAGGCCAGCCTGGGCTACCAAGTGAGTTCCAGGAAAGGCGCAAAGCTACACAGAGAAACCCTGTCTCGAAAAACCAAAAAAAAAAAAATAGATGGTAAAAGAAGGTATCCCTAAAAGGTTACTAGAACACATACTACACATGCACCCCAAACCAAGTAAGTATGGATTGGTCCTTCTATTCTACATACCCCAATATTTTGGGATTGTACTAGAATAAAAACTGCCCAAACTTGATTGATTCCAAGAAAAGAGAGATTGATACCATTATTCAGAAATAGGAGTATGTATAGCCAATGCAAGTGGGAGAAGTAACGAGCTCTGGCAGTTTCTAGGTGCATTGTTTAGAGAGGAGTATGTGCTCACAGGATGTACAAGTGAAGGAACCAGTTTACCAAGTGCATTATTATAAGCTGATGTGTGTGTGCCCCAAGCCAAACTGGGGGTCCCAGGATAATCTATCTCCTATGTCTGCCTCAATTCTATGTCTCTGTGTATGACAATACTTCAAAATTAAGAAGAAAGATGTTCACTTAGTGGCGTGTTTTTCTTTAAGAGACTTAAAAAAAATCTCATTGCTCCTTAAAGTGTCTATGTGCTGGAATTCTTTACTGGTTTCACAATATTGATCCAAAGATTGACTAAAGATGCTAGTTGGTGAATCCATTACAGCTACTTTCTTATATCCCTTCCTTCTGTTTCTCTTCCTTTGAACTCTAACCAATGCATTTAGATGATGTTTTAAGGATTCCATTAACTTAATTTTAAGTGATCCTTAACTTCTTACTTTCCCATTGGGGCTTCAGCTTTGCTCCTATTGTGTGTGCTGTTTAAGTTTCCTGTTTGTACTCCTAGCTTTTTGTCAACTT
>CABHPP010121384.1:0-24954 GCA_902168425.1 Peromyscus attwateri
CTCTGGGTTTAGGGATAAAGTGTTTCTTACTCCAGCTCATGTCCCTAATCCAGGGTGTGTTTCTTTCCCTGGTTCTGGTCTCCATGGTGAGGGCACTTAATCCCCGAATCTGTGATTGGTTGGTTTCACTGATTGGCTATAGGCAGAGTTGGCTGTGATCTCAGAGCCAAACTGTGTTTCTTTCCCTGGCCTTTCTTAGCTTTTTGGCTCTAATTCTCTGGCCAGGCATATTTCTTTCACTGGCCCTGATTCTAGGGGCAAACTGTGTTTCTTTGGCTGTGGTTTCTGAGTAATGACATAATTCTTTTGTTCTGGGTTCAGGGATGAATTGTTTCTTTCTCTGCCTCAGGAATCAGATCCAAGGTGTGTTTCTTTCCTTGGTTCTGGTCTGCATCATGAGGTCACTTAATTTCCTCTTCTGTGATTGGTTGTTTTCACTGGCTGGCTAAAGGCAGAGATGGCTGTGATCTCAGACCCAAATTGTGTTTCTTTCCCTGGCCTTTCTTAGCATTTTGGCTCTAATTCTGAGGCCAGGCTATTTTTCTTTCACTGGTTCTGATTCTAGGGGCAAAGTGTGTTTCTTTGGGTCTGGTTTCACAGTCAGGGCATGTTTCTTTGGTGCTGGCTGTAGGGATAAAGTGTTTCTTTCAGAGACTCAGGTCCCAGATGCAGGCTGTGTTTCTTTCCCCTGTTCTGGGATGCAGTTCAGGGTGCCTGATTTCCTGGTCTGTGATTGGTTGTTTTCACAGTTCTGTTCTTCAGGGGCAGAAATGGCTGTGATCTCAGAGCCAAACTGTGTTTCCTTCCCTGGCCTTTCTTAGCCTTTTGATTCTAATTCTAAGACAAGTCAGTTTTATTTCACTTGCTGTGATTCTAGGGACAAAGTGTGTTTCTTTGGCACTGGTGGCAGAGTCAGGGCATGCTTCTTTGGTGCTGCATTGAGGGAGAAAGTATTTCTTTGTCTGGCTCAGTTCACAGATCCAGGATGTGTGTGTGTGTGTGTGTGTGTGTGTGTGTGTGTGTGTGTGTGTGTGTTTGTGTGTGTTATTTTTCCCTGGTTCTGGGATGCATGGTCAGGTTGCATGATTTCCTGTTCTCTGATTGGTTGATTTCACTGGTTAGTCAGAGGGAGAGATGGCTGTGCTCTCAGAGCCAAACTGTGTTTCTTTCACTGGCCTTTCTCAGCTTTTTGTCTCTAATTCTGGGCCCAGGGCACATTTCTTTCACTCACTGTGATTCTAGGGACAAAGTGTGTTTCTTTGACAGTGATTTCACAGTCAGGACATGTTTCTTTGGGTCTGGGTTTAGGGATGAATTGTTTCTTTCTCTGGCTCATGTCTCAGATCCAGGGTGTGTTTCTTTCCCTGGTTCTGGTCTCCATGGTGAGGTCACTTAATTTCCTCTTCTGTGATTGGTTGGTTTCACTGGCTGGCTAAAGGCAGAGATGGCTGTAATCTCAGAGCCAAACTGTGTTTCTTTCCCTGGCCTTTCTTAGCATTTTGGCTCCATTTCTGAGGCCAGGGCGTTTTTTTCACTGGTTCTCCATTCTGGGGACAAAAGTGTATCTTTGGGTCTGGATTCAGAGTCAGTGCATATTGCTTTGATGCTGGCTGTAGGGATAGAGTGTTTCTTTCAGAGGCTCAGGTCCCAGATGCAGGCTGTGTTTCTTTCCCTTTTTCTGGGATGCAGTTTCAGGGTGTCTGATTTCCTGCTCTGTGATTGGTTGGTTTCACACTTCTCTTCCTCAGGGGCAGAAATGGCTGTGATCTCAGAGCCAATCTGTGTTTCTTTCACTGGCCTTTTCTTAGATTTTTGGCTCTAATTCTAGCGCCAGGGCATATTTTTTTCCTGACTCTGTTTCTAGATATAAAGTGTGTTTATCCAGCAGTGGTTTCCCTGTCACACAATTTTCCTTGTCTCTGGGTTTAGAGATGTAAAGTGTTTCATTCTCTGGCACAGGTCTAAGATCCAGGGTGTGTTTCTTTGCCTGGTTCTGGTCTCCAGGGTGAGCTTACTTGATTTCCTCTTCTGTGATTATTTGGTTTTACTGGTGGGCTGAAGGCAGAGATGGCTGTGATCTCAGAGCCAAACTGTGTTTCTTTCACTGTCCTTTCTTAGATTTTCGGCTCTAATTCTGAGGCCAGGGCACATTTCTTTCACTGGCTGTCATTCTAGGGACAAAGTGTGTTTCTTTGCGTCTGGTTTCACAGTCAGGGCATGTTTATTTGGTGCTGGATTTAGGAATAAAGTGTTTCTTTGAGGCTCTGCTCCCATATGCAGGCTGTGTTTCTTTCCCTTGTTCTGGGATGCAGTTTCAGGGTGCCTGATTTTCAGCCCTGTGATTGGTTGGTTTCACAGGTCAGTTCCTTAGAGGCAGAGGTGGTTGTGATCTCAGAGCCAAACTGTGATTCCTTCACTGGCCTTTCTTAGCCTTTTGATTGTAATTCTAAGGCAGCAAAGTTTTCCTTCGCTGGCTGTGGTTCTAGGGACAAAGTGTTTTTCTTTGGCACTGGTGGCAGAGTCAGGGCATGCTTCTTTGGTGCTTCATTGAGGGTGAAAGTGTTTCTTTGTCTGGCTGAGGTTCCTGATCCATGGTGTATTTTTTTCCCCCTGGTTCTGGGATGCAGGGTCAGGTTACATGATATTCTACTCTGTGATTGGTTGGTTTCACTGTTTAGTCAGAGGGAGAAAGAAACTGTGTTTCTTTCACTGGCTTTTTCAGCTTTTTGTCACTAATTCTGGGGCCAGGGCACATTTCTTTCACCCACTGTGATTCTAGGAATAAAGTGTGTTTCTTTGACAGTGATTTCACAGTCAGGACATTTTTCTTTGGCTTTGGGTTTAGGGATGAATTGTTTCTTACTCTGGCTCAGGTCTCAGATCTAGCATGTGTTTCTTTCCCTGGTTCTGGTCTCCATGGTGTGGTCACTTAATTTCCTCTTCTGTGATTGGTTGGTTTCACTGATTGGCTAAAGGCAGAGATGGCTGTGATCTCAGAGCCAAACTGTGTTTCTTTCCCTGGCCTTTCTTAGCTTTTTGGCTCCAATTTTGAGGCCAGGCCATTTTTCTTTCACTGGTTCTAATTCTAGGAACAAAGTGTGATTCTTCGGTTCTCGTTTCCCAGTCACGGCATATTTCTTTGGTGCTGGCTTTAGGGATAAAGTGTTTCTTTCTGAGGCTCAGATCCCTGATGCAGGCTGGGTTTTTTTCCCTTGTTCTGGGATGCAGTTTCAGGGTGTCTGATTTTCAGCTCTGCGATTGGTTGATTTCACCGGTCAGTGCCTTAGAGGCAGAGATGGCTGTGATCTCAGAGCCAAACTGTGTTTCCTTTACTGGACTTTCTTAGCCTTTTGGTTCTAAATCTGGGGCCAGGGCACATTTCTTTCACTGGCTGTGATCCTAGGGACAAAGTGTGTTTCTTTGGCACTGGTGTCAGAGTCCTGGCATGCTTCTTTTACTCTGGCTTTAGGAATAAACTCTTTCCACTCTTAGTGTCACAGGTCCCAGACCCAGTGTGTGATTCTTAATCTGGTTCAGCTATCTAGGGTCAAGCTGTCTGATATTCTGGTCTGTGATAGGTTGGTTTTCCTGGTTGGTCAGGAGTAGAGATCCTTTGGTCTCAGAGCCAAACTATTTTTCTTTTACTGGCCTTTCTTAGCTTCTTGACTATTATTCCAGTGCTAGAGCACATTTCTCTCACTGGCTCTGATTCTAGCATGAACCCGTGTTTTTTGGCACTGTTTTCAAAGTCAGGGCATGTTTCTTAGGTTCTAGTTTTACAAATAAAGTTTTTTTTCTCTAGCTCCTGTCCCAAATAAGCTGTGTGTCTTTCACTGGTTCAGCTCTCCTTAGTCAGTGTGGTTACTGTTTTTCCATCCCTTTTCATTACACTCATAGCAAACTTAAAATTCAGTCAAATATCTGGTCAGTTATCATTACTTACTTGTGACATTTAAAAAACAAACTAACAAAAGTTTGCTGTTGGTTTATTTAAATCATGGTCCATACAAACTTTTTCCATTGGATTCATTTAAAGATTGAACTATGAGGCATTTTGTGTAGAGGGAAGCTCAGGACAAGAGAAGAGCATATATTCAATATTCAGGTGAAATTTACTGCTGAGTCAGTTAGTTCTCATGATGGGGTTACAGATTTTTGGAAGCTATAAAGACATCTTTTTCTTCAAGGAGTTATGTCTTGTGTTCCCATGATGTTCTGTAACTATATCCGTTACAATCCTTATATCATTAGTGTGTTTTTATCCCTCTGTCCTCTTATAAAGGCAGGGAGTATTTCATCGTCAACATTGCATTTCTTACACATACCATAGTTACTGGTACATAGTAGGAAGCAGTGTCCTTTTGTCTAACTTGGCTGTGGGAACCAGTGAAATTTTTAGCCTGGCTGTGCCATGATAAGGTTTACATTGGAGTTAGATAAAGGTTGCTCGTTTTTTGGAAACATGGAAAATTGGAAGCAGGGTGTCGGCTACTGTAGAGTTCCCACTAGAGAGGATGAAGTTCAGAACTAGGGTGATGACAGGAAAGACAAAAGGGAGAGTTACCGAGAAGCAAGTTGGCACAATTTGGGAACGTGGAGAATGAGGAGCTTCAGGCTTGGGTAATAGTGATGCCCCTTAACGATTCAGAGCAAAACTGGGAAGCAGGTTTGTGGTAGGGGATATCAGTACAGTTCGGGCCATGCTAAGCTTGAGGTGACTGCTAGGAATTTGCCATCTGTCAGGATTTGGGAGATCAAAACTTAAGAGAGAAGTCAGGAATGAAAATCAGAGAGTCCTAAGTACATAGGTGGGGCTTAAAATTAGATGCCATCATTCACAGAAAGAATATGTAGTGAAACTTTAAGAAACCCTTACATTTATCAAGTTATCGGAAAATTAGAATCCCAAGAGGAAGATAGAAAAGGAATAGACATAGAGATTAGAGGAAAACCAAGACAGTGTGGTGTCATTGCAGCCAAAGGAGGAGAGGCTTCAGAAAGGACAGAGCAGGAGCATGTGGCACTTTATACTCAGCTAGGGAAGTGATGGGAAGGAATAGTTCCATGTGGCCGAGATGTACAGGGTTTTGGCAGGAGGTGAGTCCAGAAAGGCTAGTTAGTTCCTCGTATAGGTAGTTTTGTGTGTCAATTTGACACAAGCTAGAGTTATCAAAGAAGAAGGAGCCTCAGTTGAGGAAATTCCTTGATGAAATCTAGCTGTAAGCTATTTTCTTAATTAGTGATCAGTGGGAGAGGTTCCAGCCCATGGTCAGTAGTGCCATCCCTGGGCTGGTGGTTCTGGGTTCTATAAGAAAGCAGGCTGAGCAAGCCATGAGGAGCAAGCCAGTATACAGTATCCGTCCATGATCTCTACAACAGCTCCTGCCTCCAGGTTCCTGCCCTGCTTGATTTCCTATCCTGACTCCCTTTAATTCTGAACATCAATGCTGAAGTATAAGTCAAATCAACCCTTTCCTCCCCAACTTGCTTTTTTGGTTATGGTGTTTTGCCACAGCCATAGAAACCCTAAGACAGTCCAGATCCAAAAGGAGCTTGGTTATCAGATCAAAATACTCTGGGCTACATTTTGTAGATAATGGAGAGTCATCAGTAGTTTTCAGATAGGAATGACCTGGTCAGAATAAGGTTTACAAAGGTCAGGCTGGGGCAGCATAGGAAATCCTATGGAGGAATAGGACTGGAGACAGAAACTATCAAAGTGAAGTGAAGGGGCACTTAAGTTGTGGAGAAAGGTACCATCTCTGAAGATCTCTAGCAGAAAAAATTGGCAAGCCCTAAAAGAAATAGGAATACTCAGTGAGTCATACAGTAAGCATTATTAATAACCATGTGAGTTATCTTGTTAAATCCTCACAATAAACCTATGAGATAGATAAGCATCATTAACGTTATTTTGTGTATGATAAAACAGGAACATAGAGATAAAGACATTTGATGAACAGAACTAGTAATTGGAAAAACCTATATTCCAAACTCTGGTGATTTGGCTAGCCATCACCTCCCTGCTCTCTCCAATAGATTAAACCTATGGCTTTCCCTAAGCACTCTACTACTGACCATATCCAAAAGATCTCATTAACTACCAAAGGCTAACAATGAACCTAAGCAGGTCTTCAACTTGCTATCCTCCTGCCTCAGCCCTCCAAGTAGCCGGAATTATAGGCCTGTGCTCCCAGGCCTGGCTCTAACATCTGTTCTTAAGGACTTTATTGTTTTGCCTTAATTGGCTGTGGGAAATGAAAATGTTATGAGTAAGCAGTCTCAGGTGTAAGTTTCCAGACATCCAAATCACAATGGGTTGAACAGGATTATATTTCTCATTCCTAATTTGATAGTTTTCCTTATCATACTAGAGACAACTGCAGCTTTCACATTTGCATTGTATTCATCAAAATGCAAAATGGAGAAAGAGAAGAACAGATATCGGGGTAGGGGTATCTAGCTATTGTTGTGGAATATTATTTTAAGGTGTGTTACTTTGGTTTATGTTGCATTTGTTTAACTCTGTGGAGCTGTGTTACTTTGCCTGTCTAAAACACCTGATGGTCTAATAAAGAACCGAATGGCCAATATCAAGGTAGGAGAAAGGATAGGCAGGGCTGGCAGGCAGAGAGAATATATAGAGGGAGAAATTAGGAGAAAAAAGTAGTAGTCAGAGAAGGAAGAGGACATCAGGGGCCAGCCACCCAGCTATATAGCAAGCCACGGAGTAAGAGTAAGATTTACAGAAGTAAGAGAATGGGAAAAGCCCAGAGGCAAAAGGTAGATGGGATAATTTAAGTTAAGGAAAGCTGTCTAGAAACAAGCCAAGCTAAGGTCAGACATCCATAATTAAGAATAAGCCTCCATGTGTGATTTATTTGGGAGCTGGGTGGCAGGCCCCCCAAAAAGATCAAAACAAACAACAAGCTATCTCTGCTGTAAAAGACAATCCAGGAGTCTAGCATTACCTGGACGGTTGCTTGGAGCATATAATTGCCACCAATTAGTGTTGAAAACACAAGAAACCAGATAGACTTCAATTTTTTTTGTTATATTTTATTGATGTATGTGGCTACATATGTAGAGGTCAGAGGACAACTTGTGGAAGTCAGTTCTTTCCTTTTACCATTACAGTTGGCTCTCTGCTTCCACCATGTGGGTACTGAGGATTGAATTCCAGTGGTCAGGCTTGGGGTAGGTACCTTTACCCACCGAGCTATCTCATGGACTGAAAATCAGTTAAAGTTCTGTTGTTTGTTGTACTACCACTTTTCTGTCCAGCCATGCAGTTCTAGTGGGGTCTTCCATTCACAATATCTTATCTCCCAAGTCACAGTTGATTTGATTGGTTAATGTATGGCTATGTGATCTAGGTCGGACAGTCAGAATTCTTCTTTTTGATTGTTTTTCTCTGGTTTAATTGGGGAGAAATAGTATGTTCCAGTTTATATTAGGCATCTAAATAACCCCCCCTCAGTTTTGTGTGGCCCAGTTATGGGATGTGTAGTTAGAAATTTCTGGTAGCCTTTTTACAACCATAGGAAGGAAACTTGTCTAAAAGAATGTGATTTGCTGGCTGAGTAACTGAGAGCTTCCCAGTGGTGTTTAAATCTCCAGTCTTGCTTGTACTTGAGTCCCATCTACCTATGAGGCCTCCAATAGATTCTGTTTTGTCTTGAGTTTAAGTTGTGTTTTTGTTACTTGCAATCAATGAAGTCCTGATTAAAGCTCTATGCTAAAGGGCTGGGCAGTTCTGGAATCAGTGTAGATGTGTGAAGCATTAATCTAATTAATCTTCATCAATAAAAAAATCAGGGGTTTGGGGATTTAGCTCAGTGTTAGAGAGCTTGCCTAGTAAGTGCAAGGCCCTGGGTTCAGTCCTCAGCTCTGGAAAAAAAAGAAAAAAAAAAAGAAAAAAGAAAAATAAATAAAAATAAAAAATCAGGAGTCAGATATCATGGTAAAAACATGAAAGATCAGAGAAGCAGAGGAGCAACCATAGTCGCTTCCTACCTCTCCAGTTCCTCCAACCAAAAGGGTCGAGATCCTCTCTCTACTCTGCCTTACTATTTCCTGTCTCCTCTCTCTACAGTCCTCCAAACCTCTGTGGTTAGCTAGTGGCTGTCTTCTCCCTCTGACTCCAAGCAAGCTTTATTTGTCAGAACACAATCAAAATATCACACAACAGATGTGTTTAGCATTTGTGTGTATGTCAGAAGGGCTATTAATAGCAGCCAGAATCAAGAAGACAATTTGCAAAACTGTTTGTTGGTCTACCTGAAAACTGACAATCAGAAGAACCACAACATCAGAAGCTGCTGTAGCTCTGAGTAGGTTTGCTATGCCCACTCTTCTAGATATTTATATAGCTGCCCACATCTACAGGCTGGCTATCTTTACATTGTTGTTGCAGGATTACTGTTCACTATTTGAATGAGCATTTTCCCTCTCTATCATTTGGCATAGTAACAAAGCTGCTTAATAAACCTTGTCTGATCCATGGGGCAGCCTGGGTCCTCATGGTTCGGGCTGCCTGAAGCATCCACATGTAGGCGCTGGGCAGTCAGGTGCCATTATGGTGAGCAAGTATATGGTGGAGAAATGGGGAGAAAGAGGTGGAATGGTTCATGAGCTATGGGAAGAAGTAGTTCTGAGGAAGCTAGGGCAGTGAGGAATGGGCTGATGATGGTGGCCTGCTTGCCACCTGGGACCAGGGTGATGTCCAGGCCTGTGCTACTGCCTACAGCCATATCTGGGTCTGCAACAGCCAGGGTCTATGTTGATGTCCATGACCCATGTTGCCACCAAGAGCACGGGGATGCCTGGGGTGTGGGATGCCACCTGTAGCCATTTTGGTGTCCGAGGGCCATGCCACCATCAGGGCCATGTTAATCTGAGTGGCCTATGCTGCCACTGGGAGACATGACGACATCCAGGCCTGGGCTGCTACAGTGGCGGGGTGGAGTGTCTATGACCCTGCAACACCCAGGCTCTATGTTAATGTCTATGGCTTCAGTAACCACTAAAGGTTGGGCAGATGACTGGGGTCTGTTCAAACACCTGAGTCAATGTTGGTCTCCTAGGACCATGCTTCCACTGGGGCCATATCAATCTAGATGGCCTATTCTTCCACCTGGGGCCATGGTGACATCCAAGCCCAGGCTGTGGCGAGTGGCCATGTCTGGGTCCGTAGCCTTATTGCAGCCAGGGTCTGTGTTGATATCCATGACTCCTGATACCACTGAAGGCCATGCAAATACCTGGGGTCTGGGTTGTCACCTGAGGCCAGATGGGGATCTGAGGGTGCAGCAGGGCCATACAGATCTGAATGGTCTGCATTGCCACATAAGTTGCCATGGCGACATCTGGAACTGGACTGCAGCTGAGGGCCATGTCTTGGTCCATGGCCCTACAGCAGCCAGGGTCTCTGTGGATGCCTGTGGCTCGTGATACCATCAAAGGTCATGCTGATGCCAGGGGTCGGGTCCGCCACCTGGAGCCATGTTGGTGTCCAAGTGCTACACTGCTGCTGGAGTCTTACTGATCAGAGTGGCCTGTGCTGTCACCTGGGGCCAAGGTGACATGTGAGCCCAGACCATGTGGCCATGCTGCCACCAGGGCCATGCCAATGTGAGTGGCCTATGCTGCCACCTGGGGCCATGGTGTTGTCCAGCTCAGGGCTGCTACCTAGGGCCCTGTCTATGCCCGTGGCCCTACTGCAGCCAGGGTCTGAGTTGATGTCCATTGCTCCAGGTACCATTGAAGGCCGTGCTGATGCCAGGGTTCTGGGCTGCCACCTGGGACCATGTTGGTGTCTGAGGGGTTTTCTGCTGCAGGGGCCATGATGATCTGGGTGGCCTGCACTGCCACCTGGGGCCATGGTATCTGAGCCTGGGCTGCTACCGGGGACCATGCTTGGGTCCGTGGTCCTATCACAGTCAGAGTCTGTGATGTCTGTAGCCCATGGTACCACCAAAGGCCACATGGATGCCTAGGGTCTAGCCATACCCTGTAGCCATGTTGGTGTCCAAAGGCTATGCTGCTGCTGGGGTAATGGTGTCATTTGGGCCAAGGCTGCTGCCAAGGCCATGTCTGGGTCCGTGGCCCAACAGCAGCCAGGGTCTGAGTTGATGTCCATGGCTCCTGATACCATCAAAGGCAATGTTGATGCCAGGGGTCTGGGCCACCACCTGTGGCCATGTTGGTATACACAGACCTTGTTGCCATGAGGGCCATGCCAATTCAAGTGGCCTGCACAGCCACATGGGGCTGGGCCCGGACTGCTGCTGTGGGTCATGTCTGGGTCCATGGCCCAATAGCAGCCAGGGTCTGGGCTTATGTCCATGGCTTGTGTTACCTCAGGGGGTCATAGGAATCATGCATGCTGAAATCCGAGGGCCATGCTGAATCAACCATATCCTTCACTGGCCCCAGGATAGTTGGCCCTGCCTATCACTAGACACTGCAGTAGGAGAGCTGGTGCCCCCTTCCCTCCATGGGAGAGCTAACCCCAGCACTCGGGAGAGATGGTCCCACCCCTCAGCACAGGCATGGGAGAGCTGGTCCCAATGGCATGGGCTTAGGAGAGCTGGCTCTGTCCCTCACATAAGAAGGTGATCCCAATGGCCTGGACCAACCAACTGGGCTACCACTCAGTCCCACATCCTGGGCCTTGAATTGGCCCACCCTAACAACTGCCCCATCCTATGACTTTCTGGAAGGGTCTGGTCAGGCAGAATGATAACTACAGGCTCCCCATGACTCAGGGCAACAACAGGATATCTGAGAGGCGTTTTGATGAAGGCCCAGTGATGATTGTGTACCAGAAGACAGAGGCCTTGAATCAGATCAATGACTCATTGCAATGGGGCTGATTGAACAAAAGGATGTACTACATGACACATTGTAGCTCCCGGATGCCACTAGGATGAGTGAAGAGGTGTTGGAAAGATGGAGGAGTGAGGTGGGTGTTTTGTTTGTTTTGTTTTGTTTTTAATTTTGGGGGGGCAACATATTGCAGGAGTGAGGGGTAGATAGGGAGGGACTGGGAGGTCAGCAGGATTAGGGTACATGATGTGAAATTTCCAAAGAATCAATAAAGAATTACATTTGCCGGGGGTGGTGGTGCACACCTTTAATCCTAGCACTCAGGAGGCAGAGCTAAGTGGATCTCTGTGAGTTCGAGGCCAGCCTGGTCTACAGAGTGAGTTCCAGGACAGGCACCAAAACTATACAGAGAAACCCTGTCTCGAAAAACCAAAAAAAAGAAAGAATAACAGAATTACATTTAAAAAAGAAAAATCCTTATCTGCACCCAGGTCGTGGTGGTGAACACCTTTTACCCCAGCACTCCGGAGGCAGAGGCAGAGGCAGATGGATCTTTGTGAGTTCAAGGCCAGCCTAATTTACAGAGGGAGTCCTAGGACAGCTAGTGCTGCTACACAGAGAAACCCTGTCTTGAAAAAAATAACAACAAACAAACAAAACAACAACAACAACAAAAAAAAAAAAACCCTGTCTGCTAATCTGGCATATTGGTCATTTTGGGATCAATCTCTTTGAGTGCCTTAACTTTTCAATACAGATCACTTTTTCCTGTTCCCTATGTAAATTCAATCATTCTGGTTTGTCTCATGGACATTGTAAAAGACTTTCTACAGACTATGGGTACCATTGTGTCCCTATGAAGAGTGTTGATATTTTGTGTATGTTTTAGCAGGTAGTCAAGTGGACAGAACTCAGAGAACACCCTCAAGCTCTGTGAAGAACAAGTGGAACTGAGTTTGTTTAGCCTTTATCTAGGCTGTTTAGAGATGGTGCTACATCTGCATAATTCAAAGGTCAGCAAGAAACATGGCAGTTACTCTGCAGAATCTGGATCCTTCCTATCAGGCTCCCTCCATTCCAGAAGTTTACCCTCCACACTTTCCAGCTAATATGAAAACCCTGAACTCTGTCCTCTGATCTTCAAGCCAGTAAGGTTCACTTTAAGCCACCACTCAGGAACATGACTTAGGGCTCTGTGGTGGCTAAAAGCCTTAAAATGGGAATCTCATCTCGTTCTGACCTTTCCTTTGAAATGCCAGTTTTCTTTGAAGTTGAGTTTCTTACTGCTTCAGGTTACTTGTCAATACTTTTATGTAGTTTTTTTAAAAATATTTTTCTCCAGAGTATACAGTGGTTATATCTGATCAAAGGTTAGTTTCCTAGGAGTTGCTCGGGCACCAAGTGGAAATCACAACCTTTGTGGGCTGTGTTATGCAACCTGTGGCACATATAACACGGATACTCTGGTGGTGCAGCAAAAATGCACACATGTTTGATTCACATGATGTGACTTGAGACGGCAGGGTTTCCAAGCATATAAGAGAAGGGTGGTGACATTTTCAATTGGCATGCTTGGAGGAATGAGAAGTTTGACAGTTGCCTGCTTGGGGGTTTTCATTAAGTCCTATAGCCTCCCCATAAATAGGTAAATTTCACTGCAGGCAACCCAAGTATCTCTCCCACGAAGAGCTTCAAGGATCGAGTATTCCATATCCTAATATCTCTGAATTAAAAAAAAAAAAAAACCAGTGCTAAACCTGAAGTAAACTGTCATTTCTATGCAGTCTATAAGTCAGATGGACAGAGCAAGACTCCCACACAAGCCTCTGCCAGACCTGATGTCTATGACAGAAAGGAGTGGATAAATAGACAAGCTCTTGAAAAACTTAAACAGGGATGAGGGACTCCATGCATCTAGGGAAGAGAGTGTTAAAAATGACACTGAAAGTATATATGGAATTGATACTGCTTAACTTCATGAAGTTTACATGTAAGTGTAGCCCACATCCCTCATCAAAGAGCCTTTTAGCCAGGTGTAATGGTACATTTCTTTAATCCCAGCACTTGAGAGGCAAAAGCAGGTAGATCTCTGTTAAACTAGGCCAGCCTGATCTACATATTGAATTCCAGTCCAGGTAGCAAAACATAGTGAGACCCTATCTACCTACCTACCTACCTACCTACACACACACACACACACACACACACACACACACACACACACATACACACACACACACACACAAATAAACAAAAAGAATCTTTTATAACAGATAGAGACTAATATAGAGATAGAGAGATCCACTACTGGTTAGAATGCGAAGAATGTGAAAGGAATGGAGTTGGGTACCCAACTCCAACTGATACATCTGGAATGGAACCCTGTACCTACGGTCCAGAGAAATCACATAAGAGGAGGTGGGAAGATTTTCAGAACCATTGAACCAGGATATCTGTTGTTATATAATATCACATACACATATACACATGACAGAGGAAAATGTATCCATAAACTCTCAACAGTATGTTTGCCTGAACAAAACCAGCAAGCATAATGACACCACCAGTTGGCATGCCACCACGAATAGGGGCACATATTCTCATAAGGTCCCACCCCTCGATCACAAGCTACAAGTGGCCAATGGCTGCTGAGATAGGGTGAATCAGTTTCCTCTACAGATGAGCTTTCACAGAGGTTGTCTAAACCCAAGTGGTCAATCCTAGTCACATATACCATACAAACAAAGCTAAATGTAGTTAGGTTAAATAAACATGTACATACACACATACAGATGAATATACATGTAATAATAGTAATTAATGGAGAGGCCATGAATTAGGAAGGGGGAACAGGAGGGGAAGAGGGAAGAGAGGGAGTGAAGTACATGCAGTACTCACATATGAAAAATGTCCAAAAACACTTAAAAAACAACAACAGTATGTGTAAGATGCCTTGCAACTTTTGCTTTGGTGTTTTGGTGCCATGAACAACCATGTAAGTCTAATTACCTTGCTAATCAGAACAAGTGGAGGAGCCCTGAGATGCCATGGAAAAAAAGAGCATGCCAGCTAAGCCCAGATTTCCAGGTCTGGACAGGCATTTGAATGAGTTCCTCCAGACCAATTAGCCAACCAGCTGGGTACCATAGTTGCTCAGTAGATAGGAAGCCGAGGAATTGTACCGTAAGTCTGATCCAGATTCCTCGCCTCCACAATCATGAGTACAATAAGATCGTTGTTAAGACCCAATCACTTAGGGAGTGATTTATTCTACAACAGTGTATAACGTGGACATCGGATGCTGCAGGAGTGAGAGCAGAAGGGGTTAGCTGACAGCAGCTGGAAGGTTGCATACAACGAAGGGAGCATTCTTCTGTCTTTTGCTTTTCTCCTTGTTTAATTCTTCTCTCATACATTATACGCCAAGCACAATTTCCCTTCCCTCCCCTGCTCCCCAACCCCCTATACCTTGCCCCTGCCCCAGATCTATACCTCCTCCATTTCCCTTCAGAAATGAGCAGATCTCCCAGGGCTATCAACTGAACACAACATAACCATTGCTGGTGGGAGAACTTCTCTTAATAGCAGTTTGGCATAATGCCAAATAAATATAATTTATTTATACCCTTATTTTTATTTTAATGTATATGTGTTTTGCCTCCATGTGTATCTGTGCACCACATACATGCCTGGTGCCTGCAGAGGCCAAAAAGGGTGTTAAGTCCTGTGCTACTAGAGTTACAGATATTTGTGACCCATTATGTGGGTGCTAGGAATCGAATCTGGGTCCTCTGGAAGAGCAGGTGGTGCTCTTACCTGTTGAGCCATCTCTCCAGCCTCCAAAGGAACTTTTTTATAATGATGACAGATACTTGGGAATGTGTACGTATTAATAGGGAACTTCTCTATAACGGTGGTAGGTGCTTGGAAATGTGTATATGTTAATACAGACATGCTAGGAGAAAGAAGCATAGAGATGTAGAATAAGGAGGAGAGAGCTAATGTATAGGGTATCTAAGAAGGGAAGATGAGATCCAAAACTCTGGAGATAGGACTAATCTTGGATATAAGAATGGTGGTACACTTAAGCTTCTAAAGAAAGAGATGTTGGTGACAGTTGTGTAGCTTGGTCTGTTTGTAGGGACCCTAGCAGTGGGACCAGGATCTGTCCCTGGCACATGATCTGGCTTTTTGGAACCTATTCCCTATGGTGGGATGCCTTGCTCAGCCTTGATGTAGGAGGGAGGAGCTTGGTCCTGCCTTAACTTGTATGCCATGCATTGTTGGCTCCCATGGGAGGCCTTATCATTTCTGAGGAGTGGGGGTTAGAAAAGAGGTGGGGGGAGGGAATGGGAGGAGAGGAGGAAGTGGAAACTGTAGTTGATATGTCAAATAAATTTAAAAAAATAATAAAAAATAAAAAAGAGATGCTTCCTCTCCCATGGATCTCTAAAAATATGAAGCTTCCCCATGTACTAGAGTAAAGAGAATATATAAAGGTTAGGTAGAAATTAGTTGGTATCCCAAGGATGGTTGACATGCTCATCAGGATTACTTACAAAACAGAAAGTAACTGGTATTTATACATACTTTAGACTAGCAACTGGATTACCTTCTACTAAAGCCATTTGTGAACATTAAAGCCGCACCTCCACAGAGTTGAGCTGGTCTGGGTTCCATGGGCCTTCAGAATAATAAAGGCTATAGGTTGGTTTGTGGTATATAATTGTATCACAAAAACACTTTGACTTCCCCTTTGATAGCCACAGACTTCCACATGCTAATAAGGAAAAGATGTGTCAACGGAAAGTGGAAAAGCAACTCGATATAACATTAAACCTCTTTAAAATTGTCTATTATGGAAAACTGGAACTATAACATGAATCTTAGATGGTGTTATAATAAAAAACCCAGAACCAGATATCAGGGTGAAAGCTGAAAGATCAGAGAAGCAAAACAGTCAGCCACTAGTTCTTACCTCTACGAAATCTTCAGCTTCAAGAGAGCGACTTCCTGTTTCCTCACGCCTTATATACATTTCTCTGTCCTGCCATCTTACTTCCTGGGATTAAAGGCGTATGTCACCACTGCCTGGTTCTGTTTCTCTCATGTAGCTCAGTGTGGCCTTGAACTCCAGAGATCAAGACAGATCTCTGCCTCCCGAGTGATAGGATTAAAGGTGTGTGCCACCACTGCCTGGCCTGTATTTCTAATTTAGTGGCTGGCTCTGTTCTCTGATCCCCAGGTAAGCTTTATTAGGGTACACAATACATCACCACATTTCTCCTTTTTTTGTCTAAAATAATAAAAGAAGGCTATAACTAATATAAGAAAAACTATACACAATAAGTATAATAAGTATATACAATATATGCAGTCAAGAATTACATTAACAATATACAGTTCATTAACATTTGACAAATTCAGACAAAAAAACCTCCATTATTTATCCTATTTTAGTGAGTCCAAAATGCAGCTAGTTCACTTTCTATCCTAATTTGTATTACCAACTGAAAACTATCTTTTGATGTCTTTCAAACTTACATATTTTACACCTCTTTAGTAAGTTTCTTTTCTGAATTTGTTAACAAGGAAAACTATAACTATAACTATCTAATCTTCAACTCCCTCAGAGACCCGAGAAGGAAATAATATTAACTGAGTAAGCAGGAAGTGCAAACAAGTGACTTCCAAAAAATGTGAGAAATGACAGAAACAGCTGGCTGCCTGGACAGTCGCCCAAGATTTCTCTGCAACGTTGGGGCATTCCAGTTCATTGGGGCTCATTGTCTCAGTAGTTGGATGTAGAGAGCTGGAGCCGCACCCTGAAATTGACACTGGCTTCTGCCCTCCGCCCTCCCGACGGGGAGTGCTCTCTGTAAAAACAACTCCTTATTTGGGCATGGCTGGAATGGTATGTGGCTTGTGCACGCATGGACCAATGGACAGCGCCCACGTAGCTGTCTGGGATTGGTAGCCCAGGCCTATTTAAGGGCTGGGAGGGGCTTACCCAGGGAGAGACGTCGCTTGTAACAAGGTCCTGAATAAACCGCTGAAAGAAGAGCTCGGTGTTGCGTCTTACTTGCTGGTCGAGGTGGGTGCGACAGTTGGATAATCAGAATGAGGGAAACAGGTTTCTTTTAGAATATCATTGCTCCTACCAGGACTATTACAGAGGCAATCCATTCCACTACAATAGAAAGAATAAAGGAAACTCTCAATACCATGTGATATCCATGGCCCAACTATTATGGGAAAAGAGTAAGAATATGTATGTCTCTTGTGTTACAGGGAGCCTGCTGGAGATGGAACACTCAGACACAGTTTATAGCCAATTGAAATTCTTTATTCCAGCCTTCTGGGACTACATTCAGGTATTGGGGACCCAAGACTAGTACTGAGCATTTAGAGCAAGGGGCTTATAAAGGCAAAGCCCATATCTTGGTATCTTGCTTTGCACCTGCAGGGGGAGGTTTTGTGAAAGCAAGTGGTTTAACTGAAGCTAAGGTAAGCTGGTAGCTGAAAGGGAAGGTTTTGCATAAGCAAGCAGTTTAACAGAAGCTAAGTTAGCTGAGGCATCTTGATCTTGGTTTACTTTAACAGAGTTGGGTAATTTCCCATGGGATTCTCCATCAAGGAGATAAAATTCTAGTCAAGCCTAAAATGGCCTCAGCAAGAATACAAGATGGAAAAAAAATCTCTGCACTGCCTTGATCTGCCACATGTGTTTATCTAAAAGCAAATTTGGAAGAATATGCACCAAATAGAGCTACAGGGAGGAAGGGAGGAAACTTTCACATTGACTTTTCTCCTTTCTGTGGTTGAAAGTTGTTTTTTAATAGAATATATATTTTATAAATAATATTAAAAGAAATTATTTTAAGAGGGCAAACAATAAAATGTTAACAACTTATACAAAAACTATCAAAATCATTTCCCTGATATTTCTCTTGCATCAAGTCTCCTGCCTAGCCCTTGAGCTTCTACACTTCCTTGGCTTGCCAGCTCCGATCCTCCAAAAGATGAGCTATCTTTTTGCATAAGATTTGATTTACTCCCTTTCATTGAACATATTTTTTTCAGGTACTGGGAGTTGAATCCAAGGAACCATGAAACTTATGCATTCTCAGCCAGACCAGCCCTCTTCTCTTCTCTTCAGACCTGAGCTACTCAGCTTCTTACAGAGCTCCTTCCCTCCCCTCCCAAACTAACAAAGCATCCTACAGTGCCTGTCTGGTGCAAAGACAGTTCCTGCTGGGAGAGGAACTATTTGATTTTCTCTCAGACTTATCTCCCCTTCTCCACGTGGGGGAGAGTTCCTCAGGCTACTGATTTTAGTGGAATTCTGTGCGGAGAGTCTGGGAGATCTGTCTTCAAGTTAAGACTTTGCAGATGTTGATTCATTTAAACCTCACTACAGTGCTATAAAGAGCCTCCCGTTATTGTCTTCACTTTACCAATGTGGAAGCTGAAGCTTTCCCAAATGTGTATACCTGCTAAGGGAAGGAATACCCAAATCATGCCTTTCCTTCCTTTATTTACCATTCCAGGGTACAAAACCCTGGTTAACCACCTTGATACATAATATAGTATATTATAATCGAAATATAATTTCTCTAAAAGCAGAGCTATATATATTTCAAGGGTAGACTACTTGCCTACTCTATTTAAGTCCCTGGGTTTGAGCCTTAGCACTGAAAAAATAAACTTCATATACCACTAAGCCACTGCCTGATGAAGTCCAAAAGGTGCATTAAGAACATGACTTAATTAGCACAGCTTTCCTTGTTCAAACTAAAGCAATTATCTTCTTTTTCACCAATATATCATTGAGAAGTGGTGTAACCCCACCAAAGGAAGGTTTATAGTAGTCAAAAGAAGGTAGTGATGTCCTTTCATTACAGTAGGAGAACATGGGACCAGCTCTCCTCAACATCTCAAGATGTGGTATTCAGCTAGGGTAAAGATGAAGTGGTTGGAACTATGGGTTCAGAATTCTGTATACACTATCTTGAGGCAAAATTCTTTCATTGGTCTTTAGCCTGAGAGTCTGCATCAGCTTAGAGGAAGAAGAATTGCTGTGATCAGTGATTGTTCCTTTTCTTAAAGGTATTCTGAATCTGGAGACCTCATTGCTGTTCCATGTTTGGGGATGGAGGGCAAGCTTTCCATACAGCTTGTTTCACAGCAATTAGAATCTCTCCCATTTATATACTTCAGAAACAATGTTAGAATGTTTAAGTCACCATGATACATATTTCCCTAGTATTATCCTTGTATACTGAAGAAATAGGGAACCAGCAGACTTCTAATAAGAGTTGAAAGTACTCAAGTACCTATAATCAGATGGATTAGTCATCTTTCAAGTCGGGGATGGAAGAGAATAGACTGCTCTTGTGAGTGGTTGGTAGTCTAGATGAGATGTTATTGTGGGGTGTGTGAGGACAGTGGTAAGGGAGACACAAGTAGAAAGACACAAGAAAAACTATAGAAATACATGATGGGGGATGCTGACAGCAGGTGAAGGACAGTCATAGATAACACCCATCTTAAGATTTTGATTAGGCCGGGCGGTGGTGGCGCACACCTTTAATCCCAGCACTCGGGAGGCAGAGGCAGGCAGATCTCTGTGAGTTCGAGGCCAGCCTGGGCTGCCAAGTGAGTTCCAGGAAAGGCTCAAAGTTACACAGAGAAACCCTGTCTCGAAAAACAAAACAAAAAAAAAAAAAGAAAAAAAGATTTTGATTAGAACTGGGAATGTCATTCAGTGGTAAAGTGCATGCCTATGCACAAGAACTTAGGTTCATCTTCAGCATTAAAAAGAAACTTGTTGATTTCAACAGCTAGTGAACTATGGTAATATTTGCTGAAAAAGAAGCAACTGAAATGGAAATAACAGAGGAGCAGAATTTTTGGAATTTATTTAAATTGTATTTATTTTTAGATGTATAAGTGTTTGTTGGTTGCTTCTCTGTATCTGTACCATGTGCATTGCCCCTGAAGGCCAGAAGGAGGCATTAGATCCTCTGAAGCTGGACCTACAGACAGTTATAAGCTGCTTAATGCAAGTGCTGGAAACCAAACTTGCTAGAGCCTCTGCGAGATAAGCCAGTGATCTTAACTGCTGAGCTATCCCTCCAGGCTAGGGAGCATTTTTTTTTTAAAAAAATTCTGTTTTGAGGGTATTTGGTTTAAGTTGCTTATTGTTTTAATTCCAAGTGGGTGTGTGATATGCACAATTGGTTATATGAGTCTGGAGTCCATAGAAGAGACTAGAGTAGAACATATAATTTTGGAAAATAGTATGAAGTACCATGGGGATAAATACCAACCAACACACACAGAACTGGATAATAATGAAAAATCTGCCTTTCATGCAAGCTTGTAGATTCCAAGCAATTCAAGCAGTCCCTAATGGTAATTTTATGGCCAAAGGGTATGTACTGTGTGTAAAATGAAAGACTGAAAATAAATGTAATAATTTAATAAATAATAAATAATACTGTAAGGAAAAGAGACTATAGATTGGTGGAAGACAAAACAAGTGATAGGAAAATCAATTCAAAAGTCAAGTTATATGTACAAAAGACTTGCCCAAAATAAAGACAAATGCATGAACTAAAAAAATATTTGTAAGATGTACTTAATGTCACTGAATTATACACTAAAAATATTTAAAATGTGAATTTTATATGACTCCAATAAAATGAGCAATAAAAGAGACATACCATAGGAACAGTACATAATCATATCATTTTTTTTCCTGTTGTCTAAGAATTTCAAAAAATAATCCAAAACAGTGTGAAAAATTATAGGTGAAAGTTATTTAAAACATGAACAATTCCTTTTTGTTGTTGTTTGGGGGTGGTTTGAGATTGGGTCTCACTATGTAGCTCTGGCTGGCCTAGAATTCATGATATAGAACAGGTTGGCCTCAAACTCTCAGAGACGCACCTGCCTCTGCCTCCCAAGTGCTGGGATTAGAGGCATATGCCACAGCATTAAAACATGTACAGAGGCTGGCCTGGTCTACAGAGTGATTTCCAGGACAGCTGGGGCGACACAGAGAAATCCTGCCTCAAAAAACCAATAATTAATTAATTATTTAATAGATAAATAAAACATGAACAATTCTTGAAGCTGCTTGATGAGTAGATGAAGTTTCATTACACTCTTCTCTAAACTCTTGTGTGCTTGAAAAATTCCATGAAAAACAAGTAGTATAATCATTTGAAAACTTGATAATTTGGAGAATTTCATGAAGCTGAATTGACTCTTACATATTCAAGTCTCTAGTAGCTCAGAGGTAAAAGAGTATTAAAGACAAGTTAGGAAATGAGGAATGTGAAGCAGTGCTATCAAGTAGGTCATGCCAAGGGCTGCCCTCCCTCCCCACTCTGCTAGGACAGGTGATGTATATTTTACCTGCTCAAACATACAACAAAAAATCATCTTTAATTGACTTGTGCACACCACATATTCCATATTTGTGTTAATACAGATATGTATATTACCTTTAAAAGTTTTTGTTTTCAGAACAAGGGGATCAAACATCAATGAAAAGGGGTGGCCCAGATGATCCAGCATCTCAGAGTGCCTTTCCTCTGAGCTCTGCATCTAGAACAGCTTCAAGGCTGCTGGCTGAGATGGTCCAGCCTCACAGACTACTCCACCCAGGACTTCAGATAAGCCTTTCACTTTTCCATTGCATAGAGACTGGACAACAAATAATACAGCTAACTCTCCCAGGACTTGACCATTATCCCAATTTTCCCAGGGTTCCCTTGTTGCTTCCAGACCACAGGAAGCAGTCTAGAAAACATGATGCCTTAATTCTCAAGAGGTAGGAATGGGTGGGTTTTGGTTTTTCAGTGGGTTATGGATGTTTATCATCATTTAAGGGGGTTGGTGACAAGTTGTTATTGGTAATGGTTAGAAAACAGCTAAACAAAGGAGATTAGATTCAGGGATCTCTTTCTGAAGGGAAAAGGAGGGATATGATATAGAAATGATGGGATAAAAGGGTGGATTATTGAGTCCACTTTTGAACAACCACTAGTCTCAAATATTTTACGTTGGTATGGATTTTTGTATATTCATACAAATTTAAGGTTATTTTGTTAGAACATACTCTATATGTTTCTATTCTTGTTAAAGTATTGTGCCTATGCAGGTCATTTAAAAATATAATGTAAAGTTCTGGTCCTTAAAAGCTATTATTGCAAGCTGTTTAGGATAATTAAGAAATGCAAGTTAGTAGTTAGTCATCTATAACAATCAAACTTGTAGTTATATTAGGTATGTTTTCAAGGCTAAACAGATATATTTTAAATAGATAGATGGTCTTCAAACACTTCAAAGACCTATAGAATATGGCATTTAAGATGTTTTAGTAACATAAAGCTTTTCATGTCAGTGAGACACATCTGCTCCTGGCAGCACCAATCTACTTCAGAGAAGATGGTGGACATTAAAGAAACTCCATATGGAGTATGCTTTCTTTGTGGCAAAAGTTAGCCACTGGGCAAGAAACTGCCTTGCTTTGACTGCTGACAGTATGCTGTCCAAATTGGACAAGCAAGACACAAAAGAAGGTGACTGCTGAATTTTGCCAAGACAAAGTAGGACAGTTCTTCAAAAATTCCTTCTTCATAGAAAAGTCTGTCAGATATTCTAGGCCGGTAGGCTGAAGATGGATACCCCAATGCTACAGAGGAACCTTGGGTGACTGTCCAGAAAGCCATCTGTTTCTATCATTTCTTACAGTTTTTGAAGTTGTTTGGAGTGCACTTCCTGTTTACTAAGGTAATATGTCTTCCTGGAGTCTTTGATGGAATTGAAGACTAGATAGTCATAGTTATAGTTTTCCTTAGTTATGATAGAAGGTAAATTAGATACAGAACTTTGGATTCACCAAGATAGGATAAATAATGGAGTATTTTCTCTGAAATTGCCAAATACAAATGGATTGAACATTACAAATGTAATTCTTACCTACGAATTGTTCTTATTGTATATAGTTTTACTGTGTTAATATTAAATTCTTTCCTTTTTATTTAGACACAAAGGGAGAAATGTTGCAGAATAATCTTTCTGTACACTATGAATATGTGTCTTTACCAAGGCACCTTCTGCTTGGTTTAATAAAAAGCTAAATGGCCATTAGCTAGGCAGGAGGTGTAGGTGGGAGAAAGAGAGACAGAGAGAACTCTGGGAAGAAGAAAGGTGGAGTCACCAGCATATGAGAGGGAATGGACATGCAAGAAAAGTGGTAAAGGCCATGAATTACATGGCAACATGTAGATGAATAGAGATGGGTTAATTTAAGTTATAAGAGCTAGTTAGAAACAAGCCTAAGCTATTGGCCAATCTTTTATAATTAATAAGAAGTCTCCGTGTCATTATTTGGGAGCTGGCAGGGGGGACTGAAAAATCTACCTACACATTTGTAAAAATGTTCTTTTACCATAAAGACTCCATGAAATTACTTCCACATTGGAACATGGATTTGAGGGTGCCTAAATCCCTTTTACAAGGCCATGGTCACTCAAATTTGACTCCAAATAAGCTAGCTATTCCTGTTTGAGTTGAGAACTGTATTTTTTCAACACACAAATACCATATATACTTTTTTCATCCATCTTAATTCCTTTCCCATACCATGCCTAGAAAACTAAAATGTCTCATTTCCAAATTGGTTCACAGAAGCACTGATCTTTCCCTGACTTTCTGTCATGTCATGAAGAAACTTTCTGATTACCTTTTACCTATAGTAAGTCATAAGACACTCCTCATTCCAAAGGGATCTGTGCTGCCCAGAGAAGCCAAGAAGAATCTGAACAGGACAGCCATTGCTAGGTTTTCTCCACAGGGTAGGCTCTCTATCCCTAAAATACTAATTAGATGTGTAATAGTGAAATGCAGAGAGAGATTTATTCAATGTGACCATATTGGGAAGAGGAACAGATATCCCCAAGTCTATCTCTTGGGTACCCGCATGAGCTTTAGGTTTAAATAGAGGAAGACTGGGGCAAGGGGCAGGAGGTGTGCATAATTAAGCAGGTCTCCTCTGAGTGTTACCTAGCTGACCGTATTGCCTCAGTTCTGGTTCTGCAGGGTGGTCTGAAGAAGTCCTTATTGCTGTAAGTGCTTGAGAGACTCAATCTGGCTCACTGCAGTTGGTTACTTCTATACTAGTGTGCAGCTGTGCTATCATAGAGAATTGCCCTCGTCTGAGGGAACGTCCTTCCTGTGAGGTTCTGCTGTTCCTAAAACCCATGGTGATTGTAGGTTTAGGACACTAACTTGTCTCTATGCCTTAAAGAGAGGTGAATGATGCATGGAGGCACTCCTTGAATGATGAACATGCTTGTGTGCAGAGGTTAACAGGTAGCCCAAAGGAAAGGGGGAAAGACACAAAACGAAGGCAGAAATGCCAGGTTTTCTCCTCTTGGTATCTTCCTGTTGAAGGTACATAGTTTTCTTTTTCTTTTTTTTGTTTTAATTATTTTGAGACTATGTAGCCCAGGCTGTCCTGGAATTCTCTATGTAAACTAGGCTGGCCTTGAACTCAAGGAGATCTACCTGCCTCTGCCTCCAGAGTGCTGGGATAAAAGCATACCCCACTACACTCAGTTAGCACATATTTCTTGAATAAAGGAAAATTCAGTGTCCCACAAAGTGAAATAGAAACGAACACTTTGCATCGTTTTTGGTGAAATAAAAATCCACACACTTTCAGGTTTGTGTAGTTAAAAGGACGGGGAAGGAAGCCAAGAAGACGAATCACAGAGGTTTTCAGATCACTGATCTATACTGAATCTCCCAGGCAACTGCAATGAAAAGAATGGCAGCGGTGCCCACAGCATGTGTTTCTTTTGAAAATTACCTACTTTCTGAGGAAAATTATGGCTGCACAAAGTGTAAACCTGAGGAAGTCACCCAAAACCATAGCATAAGACTGTGAAAAAGGGAGCAGCCAAGGCAGAAATAATCTTGTAATCTGGGATTCAGGATAGACTTGAGAGTGTTAGAGAAGAGGAAAAAGCTGCAAACCTGAAAGAGGGTTAAGGAGGCCCCTCTAGCTGTGGAGGTCTGAGCGACCTAGGCAGGAAGAGGTAGGGG
>CABHPP010121385.1:0-21757 GCA_902168425.1 Peromyscus attwateri
TATTAGAACCACTGTCTCACATGTCTGTCTGTCCATCCATCATGTCTCTTTGGAAGTAAAACTGATGCAGCATGACATCCACACATTTAGCATATGTGTAATGATGAAGTAGGTTATACCATTTGCAACAGCCAGGGCCGCCAGTGTTAGAGCCTTCTGCTACCCCCAGAGTTTCCTTGGAGCCATTTGTGGTTGAGTCCCTGCTCCGGCCCCAGCCTCAAGCAACCACTGATTTACTTGCTGCTGCTTCTCTGTGTCTCTTGACCACTTCCAGAAGTTTCATATCACCAGAGGTGTAGTCTGGTGTGGCTGGCTGCTTTCACTTAGCACTCCCCTTCAAAATTCATCTGTGTTGTAGCACGGATCAGCAGGTGTCCTTTTGTATCCATGACTAGTATTCTGATGCATGGTCAGAGAGCAATGTGCTAGTCCATACTCTTTGTGATTGTCCCATTAGTGTGTGTGTGTGTGTGTGTGTGTGTGTGTGTGTGTGTGTGTGTACCCATGTATGTGCCCGTGTGTGTGGAGATTAGAGGTTGACATCAGATGTCTCCCTATTGCTCTCCCCATTTTGAAAACATTTGATTTTTTAGTTTGTTGGGGTGGTGGTGCATGGAGGTCACAGGACAACTTGTGGGAGTCAGTTGTCTCCTTCCACCGTGTGTGACTGAGGGATTGAATTCAGGTCATCTTGCTGGCCTACTTTCCACCTTTAGAGCAGGGTCTCTCAATGAACTTGGAGTTTGGTATTTCTGCTAGACTAGTTCCAGGGATCTGCCTGTTTCTACCCTTGTCCCCAGCACTGGGGTTACAGGTGCATTCAGCTGTTTGGCTTTTACATGGTGTTGAGGATCCAGACTCAGGTCCTCATGCTTGCTAAACAGCATATTACCCATCTCTCCTACATCCCACTTACCCATCTCACCTACATCCCACTAGGGTTTTGTTTGTTTGCTTGTTTGTTTGTTTTTCGAGACAGGGTTTCTCTGTGTAGCTTTGGAGCCTTTCCTGGAACTCACTCTGTAGCCCAGGCTGGCCTTGAACTCACAGAGATCCGCCTGCCTCTGCCTCCTGAGTGCTGGGATTAAAGGCGTGCGCCACCACCGCCCACTAGGGTTTTATTCACAGGGTCATAGTCTGCCTTAAGGTGAAATTGTTCACTTATGGAGTGGCCCGCGGTATGGAAAGAAGCCAGAAAGAGTGAGAGTCAAGGAGATAAAGACAGAAAGAGGTCAGAAACGGTGAGAGTGAGAGGCAGACTATGCTCTCACTGCGCTTCCTAACGTGTCAGTCAGACCCAGGCCTCTTCCTCTTTGAGAAACTTCCAAACTGCGCTGCTCTCAGCCGCCTCCCTCCCTGAGCTGTGCATACCCCAGCCAATGAGCTTCCTCCTGTGTCCCTGCCTCGCTGCCCTGGTTGGTGCCCATTTTGTGGTCACTGTCTTGTTAATTCCTAGAACGTTCACAAAGAGCTCGTCTTGGTGGCTCAGCGTTTTGGGGAAACAGTGGCCTGCGGTACCCGCTGCCGCCGTCACATCTCGCTGCACTCTGGAGGAAGGAGTGAAGACGTCTGTGACTCTTCACTGCTTGAGTCTTTTCAAATGTGTTATTACACTATTTATTTATTCAGTGTGTGTAGTGGTGGTGGTGGTTTACAGGATAACTTTTGAGGATTCGGTCTCCTGTTCTACCCTGTGGCCCCCAGAGATCAAATTCGGGTTGTCAGGGTTGGTAGCAAGAGCCTTTGCCCCCTGAGCCATCTCGCCAGGGGAGGGCCCCTAGTCTTGTTAGAGCATTAGGCCCAGGGGGAATGAGAAGACACAGGTACCCCAAGCTCAGGTCTCTGCCAGGGAAATGGCCCTGGGCCAGGTCAGGGTGGGGGTTGCCGGACTTTCATGCCAAACCACAGCCGGGAAATGCCAGCAGGACTTACAAGTTCATCCTGGGCCTGGGGAGCTGGGAGGCTCCTTTCAGCAGGGGCCAGTGCAGCTGTGGGAGCCTATTGGAACCCCAATGAGGAGACCTAAGCATGAGCCAAGAACATTGCCCCTTCCCCACTTCCTGCAGCCCCAGAGTTCCTGCACCTCCGGAGCCCTGCCTCCTTCCCACAGGACTCCAGGAGTGCTGTATGCGCACAAGCGCGTGTGTAGACTGTGCTGACGACACCTTGCCTTACACTGACAGTGGCTTCCATGGACCTGGGTGTGCCTCATTGGCTCCTCATCCATGCAGATTATGGCTGAGGGTTTCTGCTCTCCAAGGCATGGTTCTCACACCCACATGATGCTGGGTAAGTGTGGACTCTGAGTTCCTGAGTGTGCAGATCTGGGGTGAGGCCTGAGAATTTGCACACCCAACCGTGTCCCCAGATGGTGTTTGCTCAGCCAATGGTGTCCCCGGACGGTGGAGCTCAGGGCTCTGGTCTGAAGACACTCTGGAGAACTGACTCGAAAACTTTGCTCTGTCCTGGTAGGATTTGATGTAAATCTCTCTGCAAAGCTCCCAGAAACATTCAAATCAGAGTGGCCTTCACGGTGACAGCAGGAAGTTCTCACTCTGTGGCCCTTGGCCAAAGGGCAAGAGAAAACTCACCCAGGGGAGAGCAGATACAATGTCCAGTCTCCAGCTTATCACAAAGATCAAAGGGATCGATGGGGAGGGCTCCCGGGCTCAGATCCCAACCTGCGAAGGAGGAAGTAGGTCCACGGAAGAAGTTACCAGAAATCTGAAGGGCAGTGTCAGTGATCAACTTCATTCTGGTTTGGGGAGTGACATACGTAAAAGGAATTCTGAAAATGACTTGGGTCAGAGGACACAGTCGGCACAGCTTCTCTGCGTGTATGGGAATGTTCCAGGTCCTCTCAGCCTCGTAGTCAAGCCAGGCCCAGCTAAGGGCCTTAGGTGTTCTTTGCAGGCTGGGCTCTCGAGTCAGCCCTATGAGGTGGTGTTTTTCTTCTGTTTACAGAGGAAGAAACTGAGGCACACCATAGAAATGCTTGATCCCATGATTCCAATCCAAGTCTTTAAAGATTTTTTTTATGTGAATGAATGTTTTGTCTACATGTATGTATGTGCATCATGTGTATGCAGGTGTCCATGGAGGCCAGAAGACTGTCAGATCCCCTGGAACTGGAGTTGCAGATAGTTGTTAGCCATGGGTGCTGGGAATTGAACCAAGGTCGTCTGCACAAGGATTAGATGCTGTTAACCACTGAGCCATCGCTCCATCCCCCGATACAAGTCTTCTGACATCAGCTCGGATTCTGGACCCAGTGTGAGGCAGGTCCTTCCTTCCTTCCTTCCTCCTTCCTTTTCCCTTCCCTCCTTCTTTTCCCCCTCCCTCCTTCCTCCCTTCCCCCTGCTGCAGCTGGATGCCTTGCTCAGTAACGGACTAGATGAAGGCTGTAGCTACTTCTTCTTGCTCAGGCCAAGGACTCCACACACCCTAGCTCAGTTCAACCTTCCTAATGCTGTGACTACAGTTCCTCATGTTGCAGTGACCCCCAACCATAAAATTATTTCATTGCTACTTCATAACTGTAATTTTGCTACTGCTATGAATCGTAATGCAAATATCTGTGTTTTCGGATGGTCTTAGGTGACAGCTGTGAGAGGGACATTTGACCTCCAAAGGGGTTGAGACCCACAGGTTGAGAACCAATGCCCTAGCTTGCTCTGCAAAGGGAAGGGAGTCTGAGTATCTGTCAGATAGAATGGGTTTGGAACAGGTTCTTCTTCAGACTCCTCTGAGTGGAAGACAAAGTTGATCATGCGGGCTGATCCTCCATGATCAGCACCTCCTTCTGCACCCAACAAAGCACGTGTTGTATTCAAACAAGCCGGGTAGGTTCCAGAGAGCTTGCTCAGAGAGATTAGAGTTGGGGCCGTGGCTCTCTGGATGACCTGAGGACTGAAGGAAATCCCTACCTCTCTCAAGCCATTGCAGATGGCTGAGCAGCCCCATTAGAAGAGAAGCCATTGAGCAGACACACAGCTGTCCCCTCCTGAGGCTGGTGTCGCATCCCAGGTTTGTGGTCTGTCTATCATTCCAGCCAAAGTTCATTGCTTGGTAAAGAATTTAGGCAGAGAGTGAGATAGATCATTGATTAGATACTGACCTTTTAGGTTTGCATGGGTGAGGGCTGCGGGTGGTAGGGGTGAGGATGAATGATGAGGAAGGTGGGGGTGATGGTTTTGCTGTGGTTCATTTCTAGTTTTTAGAAAGGGTCTCCTGAAGCCCAGGCTGGTCTTTAACTATGTAGCTGAGGCCGACCTTCAACTTCCTCCCAAGTGCTGGGGTTATAGGTGTGCACCACTGCACCTGGAGGGTGATATTTTGTGGTGTGTGTGTGTGTGTGTGTGTGTGTGTGTGTGTGTGTGTGTGTGAAATGCAGGGCCTCTAGTGCACCAGACAAGTGCTCTTGGAGCCACACTTCAGCCTGGTGATGGGGCTTCAGTGATCTGGTGACAGATCATGACAACCTGATGGGGGCAGAAATGCAGGAGAAGGGACTAGAAAGTTCGAAGCTGGGATGGAGTACGCCTGCAGTTTGAGAGGGGCTGGGAGGGATTGGGGCTGCCTGTCTGGAGACTTTCCTTCTGCTCACTCATCCCTGCATGCTGAGGGGTTTCCGCAAGCCTACCTCGGCAGCCCAGCTGAGAAGTCCTTCCTCGCTGTGCTCCCCGTGGAAGCCTCTCCCCACCTCAGACAGGTGGGTGCTGACGTCCGCAGCAGGGGAAGTAGCAGTCAGCGCTAATGAGGGTTATACTCAAGAGCTATGGGAAGTTACGTGATCTCCTCTGGGCCTCACCCCAAAGGGGAGGCCAGGCCGGAGGACTCTCTTGAGTTCATGGAGTAGATGGCAAGTTTGTGGTGACCCAGGGCTCAACCCTGAAGTCTTTATAATAAGGGAATTGGAAAGGCCTCTTACAGGGTACACTGTGTAGAGAAAAGAGAGGCAGCATTCCCACTTCCCAGATGAAGAAGTTGAGACCTTTGGACCCAGGAAGGGCTGTGACAGAACTGGGTTCGAAACTCTTCAAGAACACATTTGTTTGTGTGCGTGTATAAAGTGTGGCACTGGGGACCATAGGAACCAGGGTCAGACAGACACAGAAAGGACTCCTGGGGTTGCTGATCGCTATGTGTGCATGAGTGTGTGTGTGTGTGTGTGTGTGTGTGTGTGTGTGTGTGTGTACCTGTGTGTATGTGTGTGTGCATGTATACATGTGTGTAGTTGACTCTGAAGGTCTGTTCCTCTTCTGGGAAGCTCCTCAATCATGGAGACAAATGCTGAGCAGTGATTAGAAAAATGGCTGCCAGAGCTTGGGATGGGCATAGGTGTGGGGAGGGGATGAAGAGGGGGTGATTTTGGGTACAGGGGTGCAGTTGGACAGGAAGACTAGCTCATAAAGTCTTATAGCACAGCAGAATAACTATGCTTGATGACGATTGATTAGTGTTTCAAAATAGCGAGTCCAGAAGATTTTGAATGTTTTGGACACAAAGAAGCAACCACACTCTGAGGACTGGTGTGCTAGCCGCCTCAACATGATTGTTATGCATTCAACTGAACTGCTATGTTATATCCAGAACTATGAACCATTTCTCTAGGTCAATTAAAAATAATGTGTTGCCAATGAGATTGTATTTATTGTGCGTGCATATGTGTGAGTGCGTGTGTGCCACTGCATGCATGTGAGGTCAAAGGACAACTTTTGGGAGTTGGGTCTCTCCTTCCACCATGTAGGTCCCCTGGGTGGAACTCTGATGACCAGGCTTGGCAGCAGGCTGAACCATCTCAATAGTTCCCAAAGAATAAAAAGGTGGGAATGTTCAAATATTGCTCCTGGGAGGAGGGCAGGCCTAGATGAGTTGGGCATGAGTGAAGGCCCCGTGAATGTTCGTTTCCTCCCCGCCCCCCACGGCTCACCATCGGGTGGTGGTGGTGTCTTCTGTATGGTCCAATGTATGATTGTGTGTGACCAAGTGTCATGAATCTCAGGAGTACTCACCCAGGAGAGTGTGTTTGACCTGCAAATCCTCGCCAAGCACACAGCCTGGTGATGAGAGCCTTGCAAATGCTTATTGGACTCAGGAATTAGAGGCTGAATTCTCTAGGATCAGCTTGCCTTGGGCTGGAGGGGAGAGGGTCTGGAAGGGGAGGTGTGGACCTGAGGGCTGCTCCCCTGGTGGCTCCCAAGACAGAGAAGGGCCAGACAGGCGCTCTCTGGGGCCTTAGGTAAAGTTGAAACATGGCTCTAGAGTTGATGTTGAGTGAATCCTGGGGAACTTTGTAAGGTAAGCAAGGTTAGAGGTGTCTAATCAGGGTTTAGGGAAATGGGCTTGAGCAGAGGAGAGAAGGGGAGGGGAGGGGAGGCAGGGCTGGGTGTCCAGAGAAATCTGCCCCCAGTTCCCTTGGTCCAAGGAAGAAGTTTGGATATTAGTCATTTGTGCTATTTTTTTAAAGCGTTCTTTTACATTTATTATTTGTGTGTGTGTGTGCAGACATGCATATGAACCTGTGTGCTGCAGCTCACAGGGGGAGGTCAGAGGACAACTTCCAAGAGTCGGTGTCCTTCTACGACATATGTCCCAGGGATGATGATGGTTGTGAACAGCCGTGTGGGTGATGGGGACTGAACCCCGGTCCTCTGCAAGAACAAAGGGTTCTCTTAATCACTGAGCCAAGTCTTCATTTTATTGATTTGATTTTAAGTTTTTTTTTCTTTGTGTGTGTGTGTGTGTGTGTGTGTGTGTGTGTTTACACTGAACACTGTGGGCATGCCTGGAGGCAAAAGGCTGATGTCGGATGTCTTTCTTCATCAGTCCCTTTCCATCCCATTTTTTTCCAAAAGCAAAATCCATTTTTATTAGTAGAGCTCTTTCCACATTCCCAAGGCAAACACTAAGGTCCAAGGCAAACACATGAACAGTGACGTCAGAGGCATTGAAGTATGACGAAAGGCGGACAAACACGTATGCTCGGAACTCCACCTCAGTTTTTCAAACGAGGTCTCTCACTGAACCTGAAGCATCCTGTTTTGGCCACGCTGGCCAATAAGCCCTGGAGATCCGTCTGACTCCGCCCCTAGTGTTGGGGTCACAGATATACTCAGCTATACTCAGCTTTTCAAGTGGGCGCTGGGAATCTGAACTCAGGACCTTGAGCAGGCAAGTTTACGACTAAGCCATCTCCCTGGGCCACAGGTCACCTTCCTGAGTAGGCCATCCTCATCCCACTCCATATCTCAGGGACACAGAAGTGTCCTGTGGGCCAGGTGGCTTCAGGTGTTTCCTTCCAGGATGCAGTTGCCTAGAGACAGGGGATCACCTTACCTAGATGACCTCAAGCTCAGCCCAGGGGAGGGAGAGGCTGGGGCTGAGATGAAATGTTCTCTCCGGGAATGGTGAGTGGTACCATGGTGGTTTAGGGCATTCTGTGTCTAGAGAAGGCTATGATGATGGAGCTGGGGACAGTTTCAGCTGGAGAGTGGAGCAAGTGTGGTTGGATCGAGCCCTTAGAGCAATAATGTCTGTCCTCTGTGCAGTGGGGGTGAGAAACAGCCTTGGTGTGGGGAGCAGGCATGGAGAAGAAAGGGCTGCACGTCTGTACATGGGCTAACCTTCCTAGGTGATCTCAGACCCACCACGTGCTGCTCTGCCCTATGCCCCTCTCTTCTCTCCACACGGTTCTGAGAAGTGATGTTCCGTGCACGCTGCCCCATGGAATGGCTCGGCCCCGCCTTCTCTCTTTCCCAACTGCTGTATGGTTGGTGGCCCAAGAGGTCGCTTGGTTGTCTCTGTCCCAGTTGACCAGAACCCTCTGGACCCTGTGGGTGCTATGGGTTTCTTGGCCAGGGCTCTGGCCTCTACTCATGGTGGGAGGGTTGCAAGAACCCAGCAGACCAGATTTTGCAAGCCTGACATAGTTTATGACCAGGCTGAGGCAGGGAAGAAGGAGGGCACGGCCCCAGGAATGCAGGAGGAATGTCTGGGAGGCCTATCCAGTCCCCCACCCTCCCTAGCTCCTCAAGGGAATGAGTACAGGCCTCAGGCCTATCAGGGCTAAGAAAAAAATGGTTTGGGCCTTCAACATTCCTGGGTCAGGGTGGTGGCAGTTCAGTGAGGAGATGGGGGAAGAATTTCATCTTCCTCCAGGGAGGCTGCCAGGGCTGTCCCTGTCTGTTCACTCCGTTTCATCTTTCCTGCTCAGTCATCCGTAGCTCCGTGGCCATGCATCTCCACGTATATGTGGCAAGATTGGGGAGTCACTTTCAGGCTGGGAGTAGGTTCTCTGTGTCTCTACTATCAAACCAGAAGCTCCCCTGGGGCCAAGGTTGCTGTTTGTCCCTCAGCTTGGGAGTTTCTAAAGGTAGGAGGCTATGGATTTTCTAAGAAGTGGAAGTTCTCAGAGTTCCCCACAGCCAGAATGAGGCAGCTGTTGGAAGCTGAACAAGATGCGGCTTCTGCCTCCAGTCCTGTAGATTTAGACAGGACCACCTTTAGACCTGCCTAGAAGTAGGATAGTGCTCAGAGGGCCACTCCGGTCTCGGGGAGGGCCAGAACTTTCCCTCCACCCTGCACTGTGTGCACGGAAGAGACGCCTGGCAGAGCCACGCCGTTGAAGGCCCTCTACCACCCTGGCCTCGCTTCCTGTCTGCCTGTGGCCGGGGTCCATCTTGGAGAAGGTGGGTGGCAGGCGCTGGGGTGGATGCGCAGCAGCGTGTCCGGCTTCCCTTCACTAATGATACCTGCACATTCCTGTGGTGGAGCCGGTCACCTTCCCTTTCATGTATCTCCCTCTGAGTGAGCTAGCTGGTGGGGTGGGGATAGCCAGGCAAGCACAGGAAGAACTGGAGGACAGCCAAGGTCACAAGGACCCAGCATCATGAATTCCCACCATGGCTCTCGTATGGAAAACACAAATTTTCCAAATCCTGGCTGGGTACACCACATTCTTCTTGTAGACAAGACTCTGCCCTCTGTTGGAAGGCTACCCAGTCTTCTGCATCATATTCCTAGACCAGCCCCCTGGGGTCAGCCTGTGGTCATAATGAAGAGCAACCCATGCAGAGTTAGACCAGTCTGTGGCAAGGATTAGGCAGGCACTGAGATCAGAGTTTAGGATCAGGCTGTGACCAAGGTTATGAATCAGCCTGTTTTCTGGCTAGGAGAATTACATTTTGGCTACATAGGATTAAGGTTAAGTCTGTACTCAAGATGAGGGGTAAACCTATGACCAGAAAGAAGGAATCAGTCTGGATTCAGACTTCAGAATCAATCGGCACCCAGGACCAGTAGGCAGACTGCACCCAAGATTGGGGGCCAGTCTGTACTATACAGGATCAAGGATCAGGCTGTAAACAGAATTAAAGGTTTGTGGCATTGAGGAGGAGGGGTCTGTTTTACTTTGTAACTTAACCTACCACTTGGCCCCAGAAGACAGCCCCATGGGGTCTACAGTTTGGGGGAGGAGGGCTTTGCTGATCCTTTAGTCATACAATTTGAGTGCCCACCTCTGAGAGTTATCTGGGCAACAGTGGGATGCCCTGTCCTCGTGGGCTTGGCCTCAGCTTAGGTGGCAACCAGAAGTACCAGCCCAGGCCCGTGGGGAAGCAGTCCCTGGCCAGTGGCTATGAGATGGTATCACGCAAGTGTTGTGGCTGGGCAGGATACCAAACAATGGCACGATGTGCTTCTGTTCACCCTAACCTCCCGAAACTCATTCAGCAACAGCTCATTCTGCAAACATTTCCTGAATAGCTGTCATGCTTGGGGTCAGGGCTTCTCAAACTTGAGTGCACATAACAATTACCCAGGAAACTTGTGAGAAAGGCTGGTTCCCAGGCCCCATTCCAGGCACTCAGTGGCCAGGAGGGCTCCAGGGCTGCTTGGGAACCCGCCCTTTCTGTAGAGTCCCCGACAATTCTGCTATAGTGGTTTTAGAATCTTAACTTGGGGAGCCAACCTTGAAAAGGGTTATGAAGTTAGGAAAAAGAGTTACAGGGGCCGGAGAGAGATCAACAGTAAGAGCACTGGCTGCTCTTCCAGAGGACCCAGGTTTGATTCCCAGCAACCACATGAAGGTTTACAACCATCTGTAACTCCAATCCCGTGGGATCCACCATCTTCTTCTGGCTCCCACAGGCATCAGGAATGCATGCTGTGTACAGACACACATGTAGGCAAAACACCAATACACATAAGAATAAAAACAATTAAAAAAATAAGTTAAGCCCAGCGTGGTGGTGCATGCCTTTAGTCTCATCACTCAGGAAGCAGAGTCAAGTGTATCTCTGTGAGTTCAAGGACAGCCTGGTCCACATAGTGAGTTCCAGAACATCCAGGGTTGTGTAGAGAGACCCAATTTCACAAAGAAGGAGGATGAGGAGAAAGAATTTCAGAAAGTGCCTATGATGCAGGCTGATGGATTTAGCCAGCAAGATGGGCACTGAGGGCTGCTAAATAGAAAAGCATCCTAAAAATTTCAGAGAAGAATCAAGAAGATGTCATAAACATCTACCTTGTTTGAGACCAAAACTTGGCTCATCTTGTTGCAAGAATTCATGGAACTTTCCTGTCTAGCCATCCCAAAGCCCTTTCATGTGATTATCAAGGTAGAATTCGGGCAAGCATGCAAAAGATTAGCTCTGAGAATAGAGGTGTCAAGCAAAGTATAATTAATGCATTAAATGAGGCCAGAGCTAAAAAACGTGTCTGAAACTGTGTTCACACAATGGCGAGGAGGGAAACAATGTGTGGCCGATGTCGCCGTTAATAGCTCACCCATTCTCAATGCATAATTGTAGTTGACCTGCTCCATTGACACCTCAGCTGTATGCTATGCTCTCCGTGTGTGTGTGTGTGTGTGTGTGTGTGTGTGTGTGTGTGTGTGAGAGAGAGAGAGAGAGAGAGAGAGAGAGAGAGAGAGAGAGAGAGAGAACACATGCATGTGTGTGCACGTGAGTTTGGAGGCCACAGGTCATCTTTGGGTGTCATTTATTTTTGTTCTACCTTCCTTCCTTCCTTCCTTCCTTCCTTCCTTCCTTCCTTCCTTCTTTCTTCTTCTTCCTCCTCTTCCTCCTCCTCCTCTTCCTCTTCTTGTTTTTCTTCTTTTTGGTTTTTCAAGACAGAGTTCTCTGTGTAGTCCTGGCTGTCCTGGAACTCACAGAGATCCACCTACCTCTGCCTCCCAAGTGTTGGAATTAAAGGTGTGCATCATCACCACTGAGCATCATTTCTTTTTTTAAAAAAATCACATTTAGTTATTGATTTTGTGTGTGTGTGTGTGTGTGTGTGTGTGTGTGTGTGTGTGTGTGTGTATACATGTGTGCAAGTCAGAGGGCAACAAGTTAATTCTCTCCTTCCTCCATGTAGGTCCTGGAGATCAAACTCAGGCCATCCAACTTGGCAACGAGTTCCTTAACCCACTGAGTCATCTTACTGGTCCTTGGATGTCATTTTTTTTTTTATGTGACATCCACGTTATTTTTGAGGCAGGGTCTCTCAATGGCATGGAGATCTTCAATTAGGCTAGATGGGCTGTCCAGTGAGTCCCAGTGCCGCTATTACAAGCCTACAGTACCATGCCTGTTTTTTGTTTTGTTTTTTTTCATAAGTCATGAGTATTCAGCTCAGCTCCTCAGGCTTGCACAGCAAGCTCTTTCTCAGTGGAGCCGTCTCCTCAGCTTCCCACTCTCCCCCGGACAGAGCTACCCAACCGTAGTTGTTTGCTGTTGATAAGTTGTGACAACAGCAGATTTTTTTTTTTTGCTTTCTAACTATTGAAGCATTGATTACATTTTTGCAGAGAGAGCCCTTTTCTCTTCCCTCATACACACCTTGGCCAAGAATCCTGATGTTGGTGATGGAGAGATGGGTGAGTAGTTAAGAGCATTTGTTGCTCTTACGAGACTCAGGCTCATTTCCCACAGTGGCTCACAGCCATCTGCTCCAGGGGACGTCTTAGGACTTCCAGGGTCACGCACATGGTGTACACGCAGGCAAATACTCACACTCGTCAAATAAGTAAACAGAAAAAAATTTAAAAAGAATCCTGATGCACGTTGAGAATGTCACTGAGAACAATATGCCTACCAAAGACAACTCCCTGTTCTGGGACTCACTGCTATGGACTGTGCTTCTGGAAGGTTCTGTAAATCATTTTAAATATTTCTTGTATTTTTAATTATGTGTAGGTGGGTGTGTCTGCATGTGGGTATGTGCGCATGAATGAATGCGGGTGCCCGAGGGACTCAGAGGCATTGGACTCGCTGGAGTTGGAATTCTGGATGGTTGTGAGCCATCTGATGTGGGTGCTGGGCACCAAACTCAGACCCTCTGGAAGAGCAGCAAGTGCTCTTAACTGCTGAGCCATCTCTCCCAGTCTCACCCATAAAACGTTAAAAAAAATGCTTTTAAGTGTGTGTGTGTGTGTGTGTGTGTGTGTGTGTGTGTGTGTGTGTATGGGTATGTGCACAAGAGTGCAGTGCCCATGGAGGCCAGAAGAAGGCATGAGATTCTGCTGGAGCTGGAGTTACAGGCTGTTGTGAGCTCCTCAGTGTAGGTGCTGGGAATCAAACTCTCAAGTCCTCTGCAGGACTTTTGTGCTCCTAACTGCTGGACCGTCTCTCCCAGCCTCCATAAATCCTTATTTCACATATCCTCTCAGAGTGAATGGACTTCTGGAGATCTCTGTGGGGCGGCAGAAGGAAGTGTATGCTGTCCAGGCTGTGTCTCAGAGGCTCATGGAAGATCCAGCCTTTGGTCTAGTCCTGTAATTCTAGACCCTCCTGCAGGGAGAGCTGGAGGTGATCTTCCACGCTTCCCAGGTAAGCTGTGGGTCAGCTGCTCTCATACTCCGCTGACACTGACCGGAAGTTTTCACACCAGCCCAGCTTGCTTCTCCTTGTTGGTTTCAGGCCAGTGTTTCCAGAGATACATGGGATTTTTCTGGCTTCTCAGCCTGCAGTGACTTCTCCACTCCCTGGATGCATGTACACACACACACACACACACACACACACACACACACACATTCAGAGCTCCCTCTCCAGGATGGCCCTTTATTTCATTCATTCACTCATTCATGCATGCATTCATTCCTTGACCACCCATCTGGTTCCTTGAATAATGCTGGGTACCAGTTTGTGAAGTATCCAGGTGGGCAGGCACAGAGGCAGGTTTTCCTTCAGATGTATAGGAGGGGTTCCTGCTTTAGTCTCAGGTTAGGGGATGTACAAGGCAGGGGAATTCTTCATGAGAAGGTAACCTTTCGTCTGAGTTTTGAGTTAGAGAAGAAATTGGGCTGGAGTGTCTGGGCTGAGACAATATAACTGAAAAAAAAAAAGTGTCCCTAGAGCTGATGCTGATGCCACCTGCTAGAGGCTAGACCCTGAGGTTTAAAGCAGGGAGAGCATGAGCTGAGACTGGAGGAGGCTGCAGGGCTGACATCACAGGCATCTGTGTGCCAGGGGGGTGGGACAGCGGGGAGCCACAGAGGTCCAACCTGCTGACTTGGTACCATCAGAGGGTATCTGCTTCTGTTGACAGATCCCAGGAATGTGGGTTCCGAGCATCTCTCTCAAGGATTGTACTGGGAAGTGCTCAGAGCACCAGCAAGTGCCAGGAGCCACTCTGCTGTGAAGTATTGGGAAAAGGGAGGCCTTCCAAGTTGGGCAGCCCTGGTTTTGCTCCTGAGTTCCAGCACAGCACCGAACCTTTCTGAGCCTTGGTGCCTCATGTACAGAGTGGCTGCCATCTGACACTGGTGGCCAAGTGGTGGAGAGAGTGAGAGAGCTGGTGTTGCCAACTGTCAGTGAGGGCATCTCAGGAGAGGCCACAGGCCGGAGCTCACTCCGAAGGTGCAGGCGGGACACCAGAGCCTGGTCTCCCTTCCTGGGGTCTGGCTGCTGTCCCGTAGCTGCCTGAGTAGCTGTGACTCGGAGGGCTGATAACAGAGCCAGGAGAAGCTATCTCCACCATAAACATGCCCTGGCTTTCTCCAGCTCTGGTGTCTCCAAATGTTTGGCCTTGCAGCTGGCTGGCCCTCTGGCCCCAAAGCATCCAGGGAGGAGAAAGTTATCTGGTCCGAAGGCCTCAGAGTTGTGCAAGGCCATGCCATTCCAAACAAATGGAATACCTGTTGCCTCTGGACAATTCCCAGCATTCCTGGCCAGCAGGTAGCCAGGCAGTTGCAGCTTGGGACAGTCAGAGCCCCAGGCTCTAAGTCAGTCCTGCCTGACCAGAAGGGAAGTTAGACTCATGAGTGGAACACATCCGGGGTAGAGGCAGGGCAGCTGAGTTTTCACTTCCCAACCAAAGTGCTATGTGAGCTAGGGGAGGCTCCTCTGTAGTCTGGGTCTTAGCTAGCTCATGGTCACATTGTAAGAGTCTGAGTGGTGTCACCAAAAGGCCCCGGGGAGGTGGTGGGGTCTTCCCCCAGTCTCTGGATAAAGTCTTCCTGTCTTCTTTGTCAATTGCTTGGAGGTTCCAGTTACTCCAGAAGCAAGCTTCAGGCAGGAGAGCGACTGTGGTTTAAACACAACTCATGTAATACTAAGAAAGGTTGGTGTGGATCTGACCGGGAAATATTCAGTTACTGCTTCATTTACTCAGTTGGTGAAACTGAAGAATGGATTCACCTGCTAGTATATATATATATGCCATGGTGGAGGCAGGGGCCTAGGGTGAGTGGTGGGGTCACTACACTAGGACTTGGGACTTGGGGGTAACCAGAGGGCAAGGTTAGGGTCCTTGTTGGAACTCACCGGCTGGTTTGTGTTTCCTGGGAAGCTAGATATCCCTGGCCCACAGGAGCATTTGGGAAATAAGCCTGGGGTAAGTGGGACCCTGGCTAGCATCACAAAGCTCTGTCCAACCGTTGTGGTAGGCGGAGCAAACACTCTCTTGCCCTGAAAGCTTCCCTGATGTGCCCTATCCCACAGATCCACGGGAAGTGAGCCACAGGCACTGAGCCAGGCCCTACACTGAGGATTCTAGGTAGAAAACGGTCCTAGGGGGCCGAAGAATGGGGCTGTTTCCTCTGAGGCCTCTTCTCTGGCTTGGAGGTAATTTACTGTCCCATGAGAAGGGGATGCAGCAGGGGCTGGGAGAACAGAGATGGACATGGATCTGGGGAGCCCTGGGATGTGGGTCCTTCCAGAGTCTGGGGATGCTGGCTATTGCCATGAGAGTGGCCTTCACAGCCTCTCCACAAGCATGAGTCTCCTTCTAGCAAAGTCTCGTGGTATCAGAATATTATCTTGGCCGGGTGGTGGTGGTGCATGCCTTTAATACCAGCACTCGGGAGGCAGAGGCAGGTGGATCTCTGTGAGTTCGAGGCCAGCCTGGTCTGCAGAGTGAGTTCCAGGAAAGGCACAAAGCTATACAGAGAAAACTTGTCTCGAAAAACAAAACAAAACAAAACAAAACAAAACAAAAAAATTTATCTTGCTCGGATTAGGGGCTCCGTTCCAGAGGGCCTTCTCCACCCCTAATTTTGTTGTTTTGTTTGTTTGTTTATTTGTTTGTTTGTTTTTGTTGTTATTTTGTTTACTTTGTAGCCCAGGCTGGCCTAGAACTCACCATGTAGCCTCGGTTAACCCCAAGCTCACGTTCCTTCTGCTTCACCCTCCTGACGCTGTCGCTGAGCCGCTCTTTGTTTATAAGATGATCGTCCTGGAGGCAGCGTCATCAAACCCCGCACCCTAAGGAAGGCCTGAGCTCTCCACGGTCAGTCTTGGCTGGGGAAGTGAATCAGCAACAGGGGGTGAAGTGGCCGGACTCAGGGTGAGGAAGGAGGAAGTGTGGGTCTCTCAGCTTCCACTGGGGGAAAAGCAAGAGGCTGCAGGGGAGAGCCCCCACAGCACCCCTGTGCCATACATCTCTATATGACAGTGCCATTCCTGGAGTAAGGGCTGGGTGGTGGCAAAGGCTACACATGTCTGTGAGGGATATTGCGACAAGGTGTGTGTGTGTGTGTGTGTGTGTGTGTGTGTGTGTGCGCGTGTGTGTGTGCGTGTGCGTGTGTGTGTGTGTGTGTGTGTGTGTGTGTGCATGTATGTTTCTCACTGTAGCAACCCTGCTAAGGAGGTAGGAACATCTACACTCTAGATACTGGCGCCGATGCTCTCTGGGGTGGCTATGACCTTCCCTCCAGTCAGACCTGGCACAGCCATCTGAGCATCAACCCCAGTCTCCTCGACACCAGCTCCAGAATGCTTTCTTGTGGAGCAGACTCCAACTGTCTTTGGTTTGGGTTGTGATTGAGACGGTCTTTCACCGAACCCAAAGCTCGCTGATTTGGCTAGGTTGGCTGGCTGGTTAGCTTCAGGGATCCACCCGCCTCCACCCTCTCCCCCATCCTTCCTCACTTCCTGCCCTCGCTAGCGTTACTGACACAGGCAAGTACTGAGGATCCAAATGAGTGCCCTTGTGTTTACGTGACAGTCGCTTTCCTGAGCTGCACCTTCTGCCCAGCCTCTGTGAGAGCGGTGATCAGTTAGTCCCACATGTCCAGTGCCAAGCTCAGGGTTTGATGACAAGGTCTTGGAAATTGGGTGGACACTGTGGACCTTGTGACTCAGGGCACTACTTTCCCTTGCTTGGGAATGGGGTTCACTCGTAGTAAGGCAGGGCAGTGTGGAGGCAGGGCCTTGGCCTTGCTCTGTGGGGCCCCTTTTCCCACCTGGAACCTTTGGCCTGGATCTATCATATAGTCATCTGATGCCATTTGGACTTAAGAACTCAGCATCCCATCTATGGGATGGTCTGAGGAGAGAAAAGAGTCTTCCAGCATCCCTGATGCGCTGCTTTCCACCCGGGTGCTGTTCTGGTGTGTCCCAGGAACACACACTTGTAATCCATTGGTTGCCAGGGAAAGACATCCCTCAAATAGATGAAGAACCTGTGAATCTCAGAGCTGGAGAAATTCAAATCTTGACTTGATCAAGGGCAAACCTCTCCTCTCCAAGCCTCAGTGTCCACAACAGTGAAATGAGGCTGCCCAGGGCCCCATGCCAACCTCACAGGACTGTCAGTCAAGTCTGTGAAAGATACTGCTATCAAAAATTATGTTAGCACAGTTTCCCATGATCCTTTGTTACTTCTGAGATGGCCTCATACCATCTCAGGTACAGTCCAGGCTAACCTGGAACTCTATATTGCTATGCAGCCTAGGCTAGCCTTGTACTTATGACCCTCCTGCCTCAGCTTGCACAGTGCTAGAAGTCTACGTATGTGCCCTCCAACCCCGGCAACCTCACTATGGTCTTTTAATGCCCCAGAGGTTTGGGGTATCTCTGTGCTGAGGAGTTTATGGGAAGCCTATCCTTAATTTTGCTTAGGAAAACCTTTATGTCGATGGACCTAGGAAGTGGCTGAGCTGCCCAGAACAGTGTCTCTTGGTCAGCAGGTGCTGAGCTCCGAGATGAGGGGGAGGAAGGGAAGGTGGTCATGTGCTCTGTGCATACATTCTGAGGTGGCAACATAGGGGCCCGGATTCCTTTCATGGCCGGTGGGTCAGCACATAAAAGCTTCCAAAATAAAGATGTTTAATTTGCCTCTGAGCTTCTTGCAGGATTGCTGGGTGGGGAGGACCAGAGTCCCAGGCCTCTGTGAACTTTGGCCTTCAGGAAACAGTTTCAACAACTCCAGCAGGAAAGAGTGAGGGAGGGGACAGGACTGAAAGTCAGGCGGGCCACCACCCCACCCCCGCCCTTCCCACCCTCTTTTGCCTTATTCCTGCTTCAGGCCCCCAACCCCTTCTGTGGCAGCGAGAACCTGGCCTTGGGTTGGGGACCGTAGGGGAGCCGTGGGAAAAACAATCAAACCTCAGTCAGCCGGATAATTGGTTGTTCCTCTGTGATTATGGTCCCCTTCGTTTCCTTTGCCTGGCCATCCCTCACCCTGCCCCTGCAAGACAAGGGCTTCTGAATACCAGGCCGTCACCTCATTAATGTTAATGGGAAGTCTGGACATAAGCCAGATGGCCATAAATTACTCTGTGTGAGAAAAGGTGAAAGACTGTGTACGTGTGGGTGCTGCCCGGATGTGCTTCATACGTGTGCAAGTGAGCTCCACCACATGCTCCATGTATGTATCACATACATGACAAATTACACATAGCACGCGTGAGCTGTGTGTGTACATTATCTCACGTGCATTCACGGAGACCTGCAGGGACAACTATGTATTGCCCAACCTGCGTCAATGGGGTGGATGACCATGTCCTCACACACTGTGTATATATTATAAATAAAATATTTTTAAAGTGTTAAAAAGAGGGTCTGCAGGGACGGCTCAGCAGTTAAGAGCCTCTCCTGCTCTTGCAGAGGACCCCAGTTCAGTGACTAGCACCCACATCTGGTAACTCCAGCTCCAGAAGGCTCCAACCCTCCGACCTCTTCAGACATTTGCGTTCATGTGCATGTGCTCGTGTACAGAAACCCATGTACACACGACACAAAATAATACCAAGAATAATACAATCTCGAAAATAATTAAAGACTCTGTATGTCTCATATGAAAGCGAAATAATAACCTGCAAGCCATGTTTCACAGAACGCCTGGCATGAACCAAGATCCAGTGGACACTGATTATTACCGTGAACAGGTCTGTGTGCTCAGGGGATATGGGCAGGCTTAAACATGCCCTGTTTAAACATGGTTGTCTGGGTGCCCAAGGCTCTATCCTGGCAGATGCGTGAATGTGCCTTGGAGTTCAAAGGCATGTGAACAGAGGGACTGTATCCACATCATGGTCTCCCCTCCACATGTGCAGGTTCCCTGGCACATTCACATGAAGAACAGCTGGGCAGCTGTTACCACATCCTGACCCTCCCACCCCTGGGGTCTCAGCAATGAGAACCCCACTTGGTAGTGGGAGGCTGGCCTCAAACCCAACTGCCCATGCTATGTGGGTACGCAGGGCACAGCACAGATTGCATGCTGTCTACTGGTGCCACCACCCGTGGCAAACTGCAAGTGGGGGGCTTCCTTCACCCTCTCCCTGAAAATCAGGTCAGTGTCCAAGTCTGTCAGTTATGGACCTCTCTATTGTTTCTAAGAACAGCAATGGCCTCTTGTCAGTCCCAACCACCCTCCACACGTCACACTTGGGAGAAAATGATCTCTTAGAAATGGGCATCCCACTATCTTACAAGGACACCAACATACAGTATGGCTTGTTAAGGAAGGGAATGGCTCAGTTGCCTTTAGCCTACTGGCTATGGGTGAGATAGGACCTCTGTTGTTCTTTTCTGTATCGAACACACAGATTGCAAGCCCAGTGCCACTTTGAGATCTTTGGCAGCAGTTAACTCTGCAGCTCACACACGATTGAGCCTGTATGATAATGAGTATTCAGAGACGGGTAATGCCTAGGGGGCACTCATCAACCTAAGACAGAGCACCTGTGTGGCCTGGGCAGGTGTCTCCATGACGGGTAAGGTGACCTGCTGACGTCCCACGCAACCCAAGTCAGAAGCTCATTTTTTAATAAAAGGGGGACTTATAGGGCCCTGGCCCCCGTTTTGGGTAACTGTTGCCTTGCTTGCAGACCTTGACCTTGATATTCTCCCTATGCTAATTCCCTGCCAGTTTCCACCCTCCTGAATGCTTAAGGGAAGTTCCTTGTCTGGTATCCTGAATAATGGGTGTTAACAGATTAGAAGCAAGATTGTAAAACATCAGTAGTGAACTTCTGCCCTCCGGGGTCCTCCCATTGTGCTGTAAGCCTGTATTTAAGACCTCCTCCCCCCTTCAATAAACGACATTCGGCATTTAATATTAAAAAAATAGAATATTTAGGGAATCAAGATGGCGGCTGCCGCTGGTGGGCCGTGTGTGAGAGCAAAATAGGATGATGAACTGATGTGGAAGTAAGAGGAACAGGGCCACAAAGAAAGATGTCAAAAAAGGTATACAGAAAAAGTGAAAGATAAAAGCTCAGAGAAAAAAGATAGAAGGATTAATTTAAGTTAAGAAAAGCTGGCTAGAGCATCAGTTTCTCTGCCTTCCTCGGGAATCCGCGGTTTGGATCGATCCTTCCTGTGCGGTCTCCCCAAGCCTGCGGGTGAGCGGATCGCCCGGCGCATGGGTGAGAGGCGCGGTAAGAGGGCGTGGTCGTGGCGAGCACAGGGAAGGAGCAGCGGCGGGGGGCTCCCTGGGTGACCCTTTGGGGCGCGACAGAGCTGGGTGAACGCAAGAGGAGCTACAAGGATCAGGGACACCTGTACCCGCACAGTGGATGTTAATCACCTTGCTGATTGCTTCTCAACTGGGAACTAGTGGAGAGCGCAGCGCCCTACGAGACCTGAGCTCCGTGGCAGGGATCAGTGCAGCTGTGACTACAGAGGCAACGAGGGAGGACACCGCGGTGCTCGCAGGAACCTGAAGGATCAAGGAGCCAGAGAAGGAGGAAGACTTCAGGGGCCAGCCACCCAGCTATACAGCAAGCCACGGAGTAAGAGGTGTCTTTGGATCCTGTATTTCAAGAAGCTCTCAAAAGAACTTATTAAGACCACACAACCACCGAACCAGATCACCAGAATCGTAAATATATACCTCACCGACTGAGAACAGGGGTGGTCAGCTTGCCCAGAGAACCAGATTTTTAGTTTCTCATTTCCCGGTGCTTGAAGTTTCTCATTTCTGAGGCTTAGAGGTGTAAGCCTGAAGGGTTAGGGTCTCACACCATCTGCACTGAGCAGAGAAAGAGATGAGTAGACGCCAGTGGAAAAATACAGGCAACAACATAAAGACCTATATGACAACACCAGAACCTACCAACCCTACAATTGCAAGTCCTGAACATACCAAGGCAGAAGAAACAGAAGAAATTAATCCTAACAATGACTTAAAGAAGATGATAGAGGCCCTTAAAGAAGAAATAAAAAATATCCTTAAAGAAGAAATAAAAAATTTCCTCAAAGAGGAAATGAAAATCTCCATTAAAGAGGAAATAAAAAATTCCCTTAAAGAGGAAATGAAAAACTCCATTAAAGAGGGAATAAAAAACTCCCTTAAAGAGGAAATGAAAAACTCCATTAAAGAGGAAATAAAAAATTCTCTTAAAGAGGAAATGAAAAACTCCATTAAAGAGGAAATGAAAAACTTCCTTAAAGAGGAAATAAAAAATTCCCTTAAAGAAATGGAAGAAAAAACAAACAAAAAATTGGAAGAAAGCAAAGAAAGCCAAGAAAAAATAATTAAACAGATGAAAGAAACATTCCAAGATCTGAAAAAAGAAATTGAGACAACAAAGAAAACACAAGCTGAGGGAATGCTGGAAATAGAAATCCTGGCTAAACAAACAGGAACTACAGAAACAAGTATAGCCAACCGAATACAAGAGATGGAACAGAGAATCTCTGACACTGAAGACACAATAGAGAAAATAGATTGGTCAGTCAAAGAAAACACTAAAGACAAAAAAGTCGTAACACAAAACGTCCAAAAAATCTGGGACACCATGAAAAGACCAAACCTAAGAATAATAGGGATAGAAGAAGGAGAAGAATACCAACTCAAAGGCACAGAAAATATATTCAACAAAATCATAGAAGAAAACTTTCCTAACCTAAAGAAAGAAATACCTATGAAGATACAAGAAGCTTACAGAACACCAAATAGGCTGGATCCAAAAAGAAAGTCATCTCGCCACATAATAATCAAAACATTAAACATACAGATCAAAGAAAAAATATTAAGAGCTGCAAAGGAGAAAGACCAAGTAACATATAAAGGCAAACCT